>SPJY01006442.1:179999-346163 GCA_005191435.1 Raddia distichophylla
GTGCTAATCTTCATGAATCAAGAGGAACAGCACTTAACAGATGCATAATTTTGAGCGTATGCACTCTAGCCATGCATGCATATATGCATATGTAGCTACGGCAGCTAGCCTGGTGAGTGTATACATGCATCTATGGTGCAATTTTTTGCTTCAAGAACATAAATGCAGCAGTATGCAACATGATTTCAATAAGGCTTTTATGGAGATTTACCCTTTTTATGGCCTTTGATGATGATTTGCTCATGCATTTTTACTCTCCCATGGCCCTTGATATGAACCAAAAGAGGCACATCAAGCATAAGAGGGATGATTTGATGCAAAGAAGATGAAAGGAGGGAAGAACAGGAATGCAAGATCACATTTTCTCACCGTCTCACCTTCTTTTTCCTGCACACGATGCACCGGGAAGAACTGCTCTCTTTCTCTCAATTGCACACAGATGGAACGTAGGTTTGAGCAGCGTGGCCGGAGTTCCGGCTTTTGCTTGGCTCTCGGACGCAGAGGCTCAATATTTGGGGAGTGCGGCAGCGTGGGTACTCTTAACTTCCCCGCGTCTACCTTCTTCAGCGTCTTCTCCCCTCACCGGCCGGCAGCGAAGCGCTCCTTCCTTATGCGGCAGCGGCGGTGGAGTTTGACCACCTGCCTCGCTCAGCCTCTGCGTGCGTGTCTATATTCCAGAACCTGCGAGCAACCCGATCCTCCTCGCTTTGCTGCCAAGCACCGGTATTTATAAGCCCATGGAGCAGTTGCTCGCTCATCTGCTCCTGCACGATCATGGAGACATGGGCGCGCCTTGCGGTTTCTCGTCTCAAATGGTCGTGCGCGTACTGCGATTTTCGCCAACTGAACGCGAGCCGCGCGCCTGGCCTGCGTCTTGAATTTCGATGCAACTGTTCGCGCCGTGATCCTTAATTTGATCGAGGAACCGGCATTTTCAAGCCGCGCGTGGGCTTTGTTTCTTGCTCCTACTCTTGGTGCGGGCTTAATTTATCAACCCAGTTAATAGCATTGCTTGGGCCTTAATTGAGTTGCTAATCGGCCGATTAATCCATGCATGTAGTGCTACACGTATGTGTGTAAGCTTTGAACGTTGTGACCATATGGGCTTGTTTCCTGGGCCGTATGCATGCTTAAGTTTACTCAGTAATCAGTTTGATCCATTTGCTAACTAGCCGGCTAATCCATGCATACGTGCACAGTACCATGCATGCCATGGATGATGACGCTCTGGCTATGGGCTGGAGCCGGCTGAGTTCAACTAATTTACTAGTGAACAATGAGCAAAAATGGGTAATCAACATGGACGACAACTCGTTTCGTTTAATTTATGAATCACCTAAACGGTTGATCAAATATGCATTGTGAATGCATGCATGTATTACAAGGAAACATCTTTTTATATATATTCTTATAATGGATTTTAGCCATTAGTATATATGGTAAATAAATTGGAATTATTTAATCCAATCTTAATTTTCTGACAAAATTGGTGTCAACACGGATGAGTTCTGTCTTTAGCAATTTAACTTATTGAATTGTAGTTTAATTCTATCATGTAGTTGTATCTTTGCTTTCTATGAGATTGCAAGGTCAGGTGTTGTATCTGATAAAAGCTGATGCATTTACATGGCATGGGTTTCAGTCCAGCAACACAGCTGAAATGTGCTTCATCAACATGCAGAATTGGCATTGCTTGCGAATTAAACGATGTCATCTAATGATCTAAGTGCTAATGCGGAAGCAATTAGGAACAAGATTAGCCTAATACCGAACCACTAAACTGAGTGCATTAGAGGATCTTACTGGAGCTTGATGATGCCATTGACGCAGTAGTAGAAGCTTAGGCCGTAGAGGCCTGCTTGGTGGCGAGCTGATGCAGGGAGACGTAGTGGACGCAGGGAGACGAACTCCCAGTGGGCGACGGCCTTCCTTCACCACAGCACCCTTTCTCAGATCGGGCAGAGCATATCGGGAGCAGAGGAGAACCTTTGTAGCGTTGGCTACAGAGGGCTACCGGTGCTCTCTTTTTTATGTAGCGCTGGGTGAGGGGGTCTGCAACCAAAAGGTGGAGGAGCGCCCCCGATCAGGGCGCAATTAGGAAAGATAGTAATGGCCGTGATTAGGGAAATTAATTACCCTTTAATGCTTGGTTTAGCAACGGTCAGCTAAACGCGATTAGCACTGTTAATTGCCACTTAAGCCTTGATCTGGCAGTAATTAGCCAAACGGTCAAAAGATTCAACACGACCAAGATCATAGATGGTGCGCGCATGGCATATGCTTTGACAATTTACAGATTAGTTTCCAAGTTTGTTTTGTCGAAAATAAAAAAAATCCCAAGTTTTTGATTTATTTGTTACAACCAACAAATGTAGAGTTCATTCCATGGATGTTTGGGGCAATTGTTCAGAGCACAAGGCGGAATTTTTTGTGTGCTTTTCATCTCAACTTTTTACAGTGTGCAGATGCAGATCGTTCGATGAAATGTTTAGGGACAATTATCTAGTAGAGCGAAGGTGATTTTTTGGGAATTTTTTAGCTTAACTTTTTTTTTGCTTGGCTGGCCTGTTCATCTATGTTTGATGCCTTCAATAAAGTCTGGTTTCAGTTACCTGCATTCCCATTTTTTTAGAAAAAAAAACATTGCCAATGTATCCATTTATTTATATTTACTCTTCTGGATTAAGGCATATTTGAATGCTATATGCAGTCCAACATACAAGACAATTCAATAGATCGAAGATAGCTCATGCCACCAATTAAATTCTAAAGTTTTATATAAACTGCCTATCATAGGATATTAGCACTGTTCATTTAGAGAGGTTGACAAGAAATCTAGCACTAGAGTTGGTTGAGTTCCATGTTATTTTGTTTCTTCATGCTCGCAGCGTGTCATGTCATTCATTTTCAGTGAACGATCTGTCAAACATGGTTTATTAATTTTTTAGTTTGTGCGATCATTTTTTTGCATATTATGGGTACTCCTTTTGTGCTAATACATACGGATATTACATCTCTTTCCAAATTGTTGAGATACATGTTACTTCTCTCTAGGTACTGATTGTTTTAGTAGCATTAACCACTAAGAAGGGTTATACCAGACAAAGTATATTTTATAAAGTGGTAATTTTACCTTGCAAGATTTGTTTCTTGGTATGGACAGTTCGTACTCACAACCTTATGGAATACAGTTAACTATGATTTTTTTTTGTTATGGTACGCATATTACAAAATGTTATATGCCTTTACTGAACTGGTCCAACATTTATTTGGATTTCCCCCTTAATTGTTTCCCTCTAATTTGTATCTACGGAGAGAATGGATTTTGTATGATAGCAACTTGTCAGGGTCATCGGCTATTGTGTAACTGAGAGCAGATCCCATAAAAATATTACTTATAGAGTTTAGAAATTGAAGATATGCAAATTGAGAATAATAGTTGCATGCCATTGCAGAAGGAGGAGTTACAAAAATTCATACAGGAACTATCTCACAATTTTAGCCCAAGTAGTATTGGATTCCTTCACTCTATCTTTTTCTTTTCTTTTTGTGCAGTATTAACCACGGTGTGCCGGGGCGCGCCTACCATCCTATTAACTCATAATTGATGAAGCTTGTACCACACGAAAGGAGTGGTGTGGTAAGCTGTAGTACTCCATACGTATCAATTCTACATAACAAAGGGCCTAACCAGCCGGTTGCTGGTTAGACCACGTCGCCGCCTCCCAAACGCACTGCGTCCCCCAGTAATTTGCTTAGGCCACGTCACCTGAAAAAGGACGGTCGTCCGATTTTCTCGCGAAATGAAATCTGGTCGTCCATTCTAAAATAATATTTTAAAAAATTTCTGCATGTTACAAACAAGGTGGGTGGCTTGCCCTCTTGGCTAGCTGAGGGAGTTCTCAGGCGGGAGACCAGTGCTCAACTTCAGGCTAGATGGAAGTGCCAGGCTATGCCCTTTTTTCTTCTCGTAATTATTTTTTGTGGGTCGCAAAAGGTTAAAATAACTGAAAGTTTCTGAAAATCAAACCATGGGTACACAAAGAACATAAAATTTTTGATGTTATTCAAAATTTTTCAAGTTCAAATTTACAAATGAACTGCTCTTTCTAATTAAGGGCATAGTTCTTCTAGATCTTCCACTTTTGAATTTTCATTATGGTAGGTAACAAAAAACATAAATTTGATTTTGCTTTTTCCGGATCACAAAAAATTCATAAAACTGAATGTTTCTAAAAATTAAACCATGCATACACAAAGAACATATACAAAAAGTTTGATATTATTCAAAACTCTTTAAAGTACATATTTAATAATTTGCTATTTCTAATTAAGGCCATATTTCTTCTCGATTTTACACTTTTCAATTTTGATTATGGTAGGTCACAAAAAATCGTAAATTTGAAAGTTTCAGAAACATGCCTTCAAAAGAATATCCAAAATTAAAAAATTTCAAAATAAAACACTTTGATAATGCAAGATTTGGGCTAAGGATTTTATCTTTGGCAGGCCGTAAAAAAAATAAAAAATTGAAAGTTTCCAAAAAAATAAAACATGCATGCACAATGAAAATCAATAAAAAGTTTGATATTATTCAAAAAAATTTGAAGTCCCAATTTATAAATAGTGTGCGCTTTCTTATTAAGGGCATATTTCTTCTCGATTTCCCACTTTTCAGCTTTATTTATGGTAGATAAAAAAAATATATAATTTGAAAGTTCCTTAACCATGTCCGTAAAAGAACATCCACTATTTGCATTTCTCATAAAATTAAAGGTTTTCAGAATGCAGACTTTAAAGTAAAGATTTTGTTTTAGGTAGGTTGCAAAAAACATTCATAAAAATTGAAAATTCCTAAAAATTAAACCATCGCAACAAAAAGAACATACATAAAAATTTTGATGTTATTCAAAAATATTTTAAAGTCCAAGTTTACAAATAGTTTGCTCTTTCTTATGAAGAGCATTTTTTTCTCGATTTTTCACTTTTCGGTTTTATTTATGGTATGTCGAAAAAAATAAAAAAAGCTAAAATTTTCGAACTGGCTGCACAAAGAACATCAATAAAAAAGTTTGATGTTGTGAAATTTTTTTGAAATTTACATTTATAAACAGTTTGCTTTTTTTAATGAAAGGCGTATTTTATTGATTTTCCATTTTCCAAGTTTTATTTATGGAACGTAACACAAAAAACATATAAATTGAAAATTTTAAAAAATTGAATATGGTAACGAAATGCAACAAAAAAACATGTTGAAGGTCCATAAATACATTTGAGCTTTGCAAATGTTGACTTTTATAAAATTAATTAAGAAATAATAGAAAAGTTTAAAAAAATGAGAAATTCAAAAAAACCGAAAAAAAAAAACAGAATGCAACTGTGCCTTACGAAACTAATGCCACACGCCACGGTCGCTTAGCCATCGCTAGTACATGATCATATCTCATCCTGATATGGGTCGGGGAGATATCGTCCACCTTCCCTCGTTACACATCACACACAACTCCAGATGTATATCGATCGAGCTAGTATCCACTGTTGCAAAAATCAAATCTTGATTCTTGAGTAATTACTTCGATCTGGATTTCTGGGTAGTGTTGAGGACTTTGGCTTGCTTAGCTAGAGGGAGATCAAAGATACTCCCTCTGATGATTACATCTCCCGCAAAGATGCGACCGCCGCTTTTTCCACTACGGTCATAGCAAGTTGGCAACAATTCACGGCATCCTCTACTTTGTCTACGACTACTATGATAATTTCATTTGACATGGTACCATCAACCGCCACCTTGCCCGGATCGATCACATGTTGGCATCCGGATATGGCGCCATCGTCTCCGCTACTTCGGCCACCACCTTGGCCTCCACCCATATTTGAAGGCGCAATAAAGAAAGGAGTATCTCCATCTTATCCACTCCTTCAAGTAATAAAGGTCTTGTCACTCTGAAGATGGTCCAAGAGAAAGCCCAGCTCGAGTCCAAGTCCAGTTCGACCATTTGCGTGCAGCACAACATCAAACGTACACCCAAGGCACATAAGATGTTCGTTTTCGACGTTCTACCTCTCTATGGACACCTAGGTCACATACCTAGCTTAGGAGATAAGCTTTCCAATGGATCCGGTCTCACCTCAAAATTCTTCCTATAGCAATAGGAATCATCGAAACAAGGTGTTGCATCTAGGGATGGAGACGAGTTGAGCTTGAGCGAGACAATGGCTGGCTCGACTCGGCTCGCTCACTTCCAGGATCACCCTAGCCTCGGCTCGTTCACCACACGAGCTGGAGAAAAAGCTCGGTTCGGGCTCGTTTGAGGCTCAGTCTAGCTCACGAGCCAATGAATAAGTTGATAAGCGATATTTGGGGTTTGAAAAAAGGGGGTTTGGAGGGCTCCGCCAAGGAGGGCTTTTAATTTAAGCTTTCGAGGATCTTTTTTTGGTTGTGTTGACGGTATGTCTAATTATATGCAAGTAGGTAGACCAATTATTAGTAATATGGACTATATACCTAGAAATTTACGAATCCACGAGCTTCGAGCGAGCCAGCCCTAGGCTCGACTCGGCTTGTTTTTTGACCGAGCTACAAAAAACTCGAGCTTGGGCTCGTTGGCCTACGAGTTGAGCCAAAACTAAGCGAGCCACAAGCAGCTCATGAGCTTCGAGCCAGATTGCAAGCCTTAGCTACATCACCCAGTTGGCAAAACCGAGCCTTGTACGCGTGTTGTACCTAGGCCCAGGTGGAGGACGCCCTAGGGAAACCCTAGAACGACTAGGGAACCCCCTCGGTTGCCACTCCACTTATATATTTCATAGTGGTCGTTGTTTAGACTTAAGTTTGGTTGTGTATTGGTAGGCCCCGTGTACGTCCCCGTCGAATTTGCGCGTGTCGGTTACACCAACCGAGTCGTTATCGAATCTCAAATTTATCCAAGTGCATATACATATTTGTAATTTTAGATTGTGTTTATCTTGTTTCTTACTTGTTCTTCGATCGCTTACAGAAAACGACCTTCGTGGTTAGGTTAATCGGATTTTTGGCGTGGTTGATAACGAGCAGGTTTGGCGGTTTAGCAATTGCGGGGCTCCTATCCTTGTCGGATTGTCAAGGTCTCCTCTCCGAACATATCGGAATTACCCCCCATGAGTCTCACCAGAAGATCGGCCCGCCCCCTTGTCCCCATCACCCTCCGTTCCAAAATATAAAACATGCATGTATTCAGAAAAGTCAACGTTTGTAACATTTGACAATAATTAAGTTAAAAAATGTATGTTTAGTGTTATGCATGTTATATAGTTGGATTCTTATTTAAAAGTATAAAATAATATTAATTTTATATTGTGTTCAAGATAGATTTCAGATTTGGGTCAATTATTTGGATTTTGACTTTAGGTTGAACAGAGTTGTACTCGGAGATACCCACCGATTGCCATCCATAATCGGCTAGCAACTTAAACTACTTGAGAGAACTCGATGCCTTGGCTAGCTCTTGGTTGCTTGACGCTCGCATCCAGGCTAGCTTCACATCACAGGCCAAAAGCCTTTACCTCGTTTGGAAACTGCCTGGACGCTGGATCGGATCCCTATACCCTAGCCTTTATTTTGAAGCAAGGCAAAAGAATTGCCATGTATTAAATAAAGAGAGGGAGTTACAGGTTGGGGGGAGTTTGCGACCCCTCCCCCCTTGGGTTCGAGTACAAAAGGTTAACTAATTACAAATGGGGCGCCTGCTGTCTTCCATAGGCGCAAGTCATCAAGCAAATTGGTAAGAAAAACTAATGAAGGCCTGTCGACTAGGCGAAAGATGCGGTTATTCCGCTCAATCCAAATGTGCCAAATAATGGCCGTGACGACCGGGAGATCCTAGCCTTTATTCCCAACGTGTGCCGGCGATTCGCATGCAGCAGCTAGCGATGCCATTCCATTCCCTGCACGGGCAATTAATTTCTTCTGGCCGTCGATCACTGGCTGCGCCGATCTGCCGCAGCCGCGCGCCCGCGCGCGCACTGCATGCATGGCATGGATCATGGATAGATATTGCGAGGGCGATGCAGACGTGCTCCAGTCCAGGACGTGACGCCTGTGGCTCGAGAGGCTACTGCAGTTCTTCGCAACTTGCCCTGCATTTTTCTGCAGCTATATATAGCCTTTTTCTGCCACTGATAATGCGAGATAGAATTCGATCGAATATTACCCTGCCAAGGAGCTAGCCGCGATCGATCGATGCATCTCCGACCGTATACGTACGTGTACGTGCTGGTGGCCGGGCCGGCGCCGGCGAGAGATCTTGCTGCTTGCTAGTGGAGTTCTTGGTCCAGAGAGTTCTGCACCGTACCATGGCCACAAGCTCTTGTCGGAGGCTTTGGCAGTTTATTACGAGTTCTTTTCACGGCCCTTGCGCTCAAGCTAGCTGTAGGGTTTCCGTACGGCACACGGTGCTCATTGGCAAAGGCTGGCAGGCCGCATGCATGATTCAATTGCTCGCTGTGAGAAAACAATGGCAAATTCGACGGCGGCGAGGGAGTGCTCTCTAGCTCTTTATGGAAAGAAAACGAAAGGAGAATGTCCGTCGTGGCATCTACTCCCTCCTCCCTCCATTTATAAAAACATGTCACAGTTGACTTTTAGACACGCCTTTCACCATTTATGTTATTCAAAAAACTATATAAGTTACCATTTATTTTATTGTGATTTATTTTATTATTAAAGATATTTTAAACATATTTTATATTTTTGCATGTGTGCACTAATTTTTTTGAAATGCGAGTATAAAAATCAACGGTGGCAAGTTTTTATGAACGGACAGAGTCATTAGCTCTCCTAGACCCTTTTTTTTTTTTCCCAAAGTGCAATGCATCATGTACAAACCACAGCTAGCCCTGCAGGCTGACCTAACTTAACGAGCGCACGTAGCCGTCGATCGAAACCGATCGGCACGGCCGTTCCTTTCCCCACAGAGCACGCATGCAATGCTAGCTACCCCAAAATAAATCCTCTAAGCTAGCAGAAATGTTTATTTGCTCCTTGCAGAAAGCAGGCACGTTTTGCTTGATCTGACAGTGAGAAAGGGACGTGAGAGTCGGTGAGCTAGCTAGCTAGCTTAGCTATAATATATATATCTGCGATTGCAGAACTCTACAGCCAAAGAAACGGAGATGGTCATAGTGATACGGCCATCTCCATAGGACAGAGATGTACGGTGAGTGTACATGCAGACCATGAACGCACGAATCATGATCCGACCAGCACTCCAAGCAGCCCAAGATGATCAAGGCAGAGAACAGCAGTTTCAGTGTCCAAAAGGATGCTTTTGATCGATCTGTCGATAATGGCGGATCCACTAAGGCCATTTTCCTCGGCTTCGCGGCGCCTTCCATAATTCCCATTATCTCATGTTGCGTCTATAGGATCGGCACTAGCTGCATGCTCTCCTCGATCGGCTGCAGCTGCACATGCGAGGCAGAAACGCGCTGCTACTAGCTACTTTCCAGATGCCAATATGCACAGCTCACTGGTGAACAGTATCACCTTATTTTTTTAATTAAGGTAACAAACACAAATAAAAAAAATAAATAACTAACAATATAAATTAGGCAAATTTTAGTGAGCATGCCTCTAGGCTTGCTCATACATATAAGAAGGACTTGGCTTATTGGAGCGAGTTTAACACAAAATAAAAGGATTTTAATTGGTTCAGTAGCTTTATTTTGGATCACTTTGCTTTGTCAAAACGATATTGTCTTTGACAAATGCAAACAAAAACCCATTTTTTAGATTGTTTCCATAGGAGCCTACTATTTATGACACTGGGCACTATCACAACATGAGGATGAAAGGGAGAAATTCGTAAGGCATGACAAGCATTGGAGAGTGCAGCCATCACTCTCTTTGCTAATGATAGATAAAAATGTTGTAATAGGATTAGTGATGTTTAAATCTACTCTTTTATTTATATTGCTCAATATATAGTGTCTATTGCACATCTTGCACATTGTAAGATGATCTTTGGTTTGATGGCCGCATGCATATCAAGAGGTGCAGGGGCTAGAATTTTAGTCCATTATCTAGAGAAATACTCAAATGCAACATGTTTAATAAACCGTAGATCTAGAATTAAATTTGTGTGAGTACATCCTATAAAGAAAAGGAAATATTTCTCCATGACACAAAATAACTCAGTAATCCCTCCGATTCAGTGCCACCACTTGTCAAACTAACCTTCCTATGTCATATCATTTCTTCGTTGTTACTTGCAATGCCAATGTTAACTTGTCAGTCATGACGGAGCATCATAAAGATATTATGCCTTATTTTTTTTTTTGAACAAATGCCCTATATTTTAAATACATTAGGCAATAAAATAAATTTCTAAGGAATTATAAAAATGTTATTAAAAAATCAAAAAAATATGTGTACTCAAATGTGCAAAGAAAAATGGATGTGAATTTTTATTTTCATATTAATAGTACCATGTCTCAAGAAAATGAGATCAAAAAATATAATATTATATATATAATATTATATTCGTATAACTTCGTATAATGTATGCTATACGAAGTTATTACGCAAAAACAGTTTGTAATATCAAAACCGTCTCTGATATTTTGTATTATCATTGTTAGAAGGGAGAGACGGTTCGGGAACCGTCTGCAACATTGTTCTTATTATTGAAATTAATTTATACTAATTTATACTTGTTATCAAAGAATGCGAATCAAAGTGACTGGTTTTCCATGAAAACGTGCATTTACGAATTAGCCAAACCGACATGCATGTATATATCCGAATAATTATCGCTATCTCTCACGTACGCAAATACTCCCTCCGGTCATAAAAAGAAGACACTGTTGACTTTTGGACACACCTTTGGCCATTCGTCTTATTCAAAAAAATTATATAAATATTACTGAGGACAAAAGAAAGAAGTGATCAATGGTCAGTAGGTAACGCAGCGATGATTCTCCTTTAGACAGAGCCCACTAGCTAGTGAGATTTCTCGGATCCTCAGACACCACAGGTAGGCGCGCTTGGAACCTTGTCGTGCATATGAGCACATATTCTCTGAATATTGTGTCATGTTACGCCGTCCTGGCAAGCTACTGATCGATCGATGGAACAATTATTCACATGTTCTGCAAGCATGTTATCCAGCCGCATCCCTCGTACAGCGAGATTGCGTGGATGTGAGACTGAGACTGAACTGATCGAAGTTCCAGCATATCGATGAGGATAGGGGGGAATACTGCCGATCGAGGAGAGGAGAAAGGCGAAACAAACGGTGGAGCGTTGCTGATTTTTCCGGTGTCGATCGATCGTCACCAAGATCAGCTTCGATCAGGCTCTCGTCCGTCGTCTCCATGCTTGTGCGTGATCAGCTGCCTCCTGCATATCGCATCGATCGTAACTCAAGGTTGAGCTAGCTAGCCGTGTACTTCGCGTCATGCACTCTCGAGAAGTCGAAAGTGATTCTAGCCAGCTGCACGAAGAAGAAGCCAGCATGCATGCATGCATGAACCGAGTGAAAGAAGAACCACTGTATTGCAGCCTGTATCGATCACTGCATGTAATTGCTCAATGAGCTGTGCATGCAGTGACAGGGTTTCAAGTCTGAACTCTCAAAGTCTGAGCAATTCGCGCTAGTCTGAAATTCTGAATCCATGCGCGTCAGGTTGCGGTCACCTGAGACTCTTGACTGGCCGGCTTCGCAATTCGCACAAGATAGATGTAGTGAAAGAGATGGAAGCGAAACCCCTCAACGCAAAGGGGAACAAACATTGGTGGTCAGCTTCAGTGGTAGAGGAGAAAGAGTTTGAGGAATGGTGGCAAGATGATAAATCTGTCCACATGCATTGAACAAGTTTGTAAATCTCAGTGTGTCAGAAAATAGAAGTGCGTGCTTGGACCTGATCAGCTTTAATTTTGGGATTCAATGTGATAAGCTATGGTTGGGATCTACCTAAAATCAAGGGGGGGAAAGGAGATTGATAAGTCAGGCCACATCTTGATAGCTAGAGTAGCACACTAGACACATGATGAAAGGAAGCTTGCAGCAAGTCATCACGTCCTTTTTTTGGTTTTCAAAATGATAATATATGAACTGAATTGCTTTACATATCACACACGCAAAAGGATATATTTTTATTAAAAAAAATACCTTGGCATTTCTTGGCTTTAATTTGTCGGTTCATCAAAAGTCAGAGAGTGGAGGATGTTGTTTCGTCTGCAGATCATGACTCATGAGTCAGCAAAGGTTAGTCGTCCGCACCTTTGAGAGAAAAAAACAAGTTGCGTTTTACCTCATCCGACATTCCTTTCGAGTGAATCTGCAAGGTCAAAAGCATATAAATAAACTAAATAACTCCACTCCACGGGTGATGTGTTAACAGTTAAGAGGTACAGAACTAACTTAGAGCCATAACGAATCTTAACAGCATGCATGGCGTGCAAAAGATAGATGGAAAAAAAATTAATGTCATCGAGGCAAATAATGCAATATTAATTCAGACCTTCTAGGACACCTAAAACACATATATGGGCAACACATGGAAAAAATTAATCCAACACCTCCAGACACATGATTTCATCTAAACCATACATATTCGATTGAATTGTCCGATGGTCTCGATTGGAACCTAAAGTCCTAAACACGCTGACAATTTTGCAGATAAACATCCCCAAGGCAGCTTGGGTTCATGCAACTCTGTGACCATCAGATCGATGGCAAGATCCGTGCTTAGATCAAATCAACCTTTATAATTTTGAAAAAACAACTCTTTAACTTTTAGATTTCAAGAATTTAAGTCCTTCTCTTTCCTCTCTTTTGAGCCAGAACCACCCGACCACGCCTTAGCCACGACCACTACCACGGCCAGCCGGCAACCATGCCTACTCGCGCGTCGCCCGCATCTGGAACATGTCAAACCACACCCGCACATCGCGCTTGCACCTAGGTCGTAGCGTCGTGGTCGTGCACCGACTGGACTATGGTCGCCCACCACAGCGTGATCATGTGATGGCCCGCTCAGGATAGAGGATCGAGGAAGAAGGACCTGATTTTTTTTATGAAAGTGCAACGGTGTTTATGAAAAAAATAATAATTAAAATAAGACTGAAGCACATCTCATAACGTGGATTGCGTGGTCGCAGAGGCGGCCTAAATCACTGCCATGTCGAAAAACAACCGGTCTCGAAATTTTGCCCGTTTCAACGCATTTCCTCGTATCACTGGCCTTGTGTACTCTTGTAGCTAGACCCCTTGAGTGTGGAACAGAGCAGAAACATTGAGGACCAGAAGAGATATCAGGCCAGACAAAACAAAACACAACAACAATATCTCGAGTCATATTCCACGGAAAAGTCACCATGGTTTGCTTTTGTTCCACTACCCTGACTGTCTGTCCAAAAGCTAGCGCCGCATGCAGCTGGCGTCGACTGAACTCTCCTCCTCCTCCTCCCTCGCGGCTTATATAAGCCCTCCCGAGCCAAGCCATCTGCCCCCATGCCTCCATAGCCTTCCTATAAACCTCGCAAAGACACCTTATAAAAATCTCTCTTCCAATCTCAACCTAGCTAGCACCACCGATCAAACCATCCATTCCATGGAGGTTGAGCACCAGATTCAGATCAGGGAGCCCGTCAGCGACGTCGCCGGCGCCGGCGAGGTCCCGAGCGGCGGTGGCAATGTCGTCCTGGCGAGGTGCTGGCCGCAGCTCCGGTCGCTGCTCGCCGGGCTCCGGCGCCGCGCCGCCGGGGTCGCCGGGAAGGTGGCGAGGATCGCCCGCGACGACCCGCGGCGCGTGGCGCACTCGCTCAAGGTCGGCCTGGCGCTCACGCTGGTGTCCATCCTCTACTACGTCACGCCGCTGTTCAAGGGCTTCGGCGTCTCCACCCTCTGGGCCGTGCTCACCGTCGTCGTCGTCATGGAGTACACCGTCGGTACGTGCCTGCGATCCAGACCGATCGAGCGATCAAAGTCGTAGGTGATAAATATGTATACGTATCATTGTATCTATATATCTGTCATTCTGTCCGTACATGTATGTATATTTGTATATGATGATGCAATATGATATAGGAGTAGTATATTTGCACATGCATAATAATATAATATGATGGGATATGATGGTGTATCGATCAGTACGTATGCATTTCTGATGTTTTTTATGTGTATAATATGTGTGGTAGGCGGCACGCTGAGTAAAGGTTTGAACAGAGCCTTCGCGACGCTGGTGGCCGGGTTCATCGCGGTCGGAGCTCACCAGGTAGCGAACCGCTGTGGCGCACAGGGAGAGCCCATACTACTCGCCGCCTTCGTCTTCTTGCTAGGTATATATATATGCATGCATGCATGTTTAGCAGTGGAGTAGACGAGTAGTACACTGTTACTAGCTAGTACTGCTCTTATCTTGGTCTCTGTACCTGCAGAACAATTTTTGTCCCCTGCTGAAACTCGCCACAGAGTAGTACCCAGGGTACGAGTACCTGCCGTATGCATGCCACATGTTGTCATGCAAAGCAAAATCTAGCCTATATATCCAGCTGCTAGTCACTCACCGTACGTGTATCTTTTGGCTGCGTGCATTTATAAAGTATAGGTCCAAATGATATTCTATTACGTGAAAAAGATTATATATAGCGAAGTACTTAACCCAACGACAGACGACATGCATTATTATGGTTAAGCTCGCTAAAAAAAGATTATTCTCCGTAATAAAAACAGTCCATCCTAATCTGAAAATACATCCAACCTTACTAGAGTTGGCGACTGGCCATCGATCATAGACCGACAAAGATAAGTCGTTCACCATAGCAAGTATGGTCGATGGTTTATCGTTGATCCTATTATGGTCTTCCATTTTAGCTAGTATGAGAAGTTGATGGCACCCTCTAATCACTCATAGTTGACGGCAAAGTTAGTCGTCGACTCTAAATTAGAAATTATGGTCGACAGTCAAACGTTGGTCGTCGAAAACGTTGCAGTGGCTTAACGATGGTTGGTTGATGGATGGTGCAGCATCAGCAGCGACGTTCTCGCGATTCATCCCGGAGGTGAAGGCGCGATACGACTACGGGGTGACCATTTTCATCCTTACCTTCAGCCTGGTGGCGGTGTCGAGCTACCGCGTGGAGGAGCTGATCCAACTAGCGCACCAGCGCTTCTCCACCATCGTCATTGGCGTCTTCACCTGCCTCTGCACCACCATCTTCCTCTTCCCCGTCTGGGCCGGCGAGGACCTCCACAACCTCGCCGCCACCAACCTCGACAAGCTTGCGCTCTTCCTCCAAGGTACATACTTAAGTCGATCAACAGTACATTGCTGATTCTTGGATGATTTTTGGTCGAAGAACGAATAATAGTTTCTATGTATTCGACCTAGGATGTTTATTGTTAGCCTGTCAAACCTTTTTGATTTGCTATTATTTGTTTAGCGTGTACACTCTATGTTTATAAGATTTTTTGGTTGCATATATCTATGATGTAGTGGTCTAAATGATATTTTATTCAAAAAGAACTAAAAGAAAAATAAAATTTTTACTGCCCAAAACAAGCCGGTGGGTTCTATATCTTTTCACTCTTTCTGGCTGGCTGGCCAGATAGATTATAGTTTTGGCTACTTAGAACATCTCAGCAGTTTCTCTATAATATTGTAGTAGATATAGAGGGTTTGCTGGAGGAAAAGAATCTTTTAGAGTGTAGTGTAATTGTGAAGGAATTTTAAAGAGATGGATTGAGGGGACGCCGATAATGTTTTAGAGGAGAGATTTTGAGGAGCTGTTGGGCATGCTTTTATACATGTACTCTGCAGTAGATTCGCAGTTGATACAGAGAAATTTGGGACATAATTACTGATATGATCATTTAGTGAGAGAAATTTCTAATTAAACCCATGATCAAACTAGCTCGTTGCCATAGAATGGCATCAATCTCTTGCCCGGAAAAAATCATTCCGCAAGGAGACCTCCTAAAGCGGAGAAGTAGCAGAGCATCACATTTTATACTAGCTATATACCCACACAGACTTCGAACAGATTCCAGTGTCTGGGAGACTGAAAGCCTGAAGTCTTGTACATGCATAAATGCAGGAATGGAATCTGAATGCTTTGGAGAGAAGGCAGCGAGTGATAATTTGGAGGGCAAAGCCTTTCTCCAGGTGTACAAGAGCGTCCTCAATTCGAAGGCCACTGAGGACTCTCTGGTAATTGAGCTTACTTTTCGGTTAACATACTACTACACATGCTTAGTGCCAAGTGCCAAAGCACTTCCAAAAACCATAGAAAAAAAGTTGCTCGTACTAAACATTGCAGTTTCGTATAAGCATTACATATTCCTCAAAACTGCAGTGCAATTTTGCCAAATGGGAGCCCGGTCACGGCAAATTCAGCTTCCGGCACCCATGGAGCCAATACCAGAAGCTCGGAGCACTCTGCCGCCAGTGCGCTTCTTCCATGGAGGCTCTCGCTTTCTACATCGCCACGCTCAAGAAATCTCAGGTATTCAGTCACTCACAACCAAACTCCTTGTTTCATGGCCATGATGAAATTAAACAACTGTGAAATCGGACAGTAGAGGCAGGGACAAGAAACTTTTTCTCTCGTATATGGAGTTCCACGGTTTATCTTAGTCTTTGTTCGTGTTTCGAGATCTATGCAGGATCTTGAAGCACTAACAAAGGATCAGAGATAAGCTAGGAAACACTGTAAGTGAGGGAAAGCGGATTTTTTATTTTTGAAAGAAATAAAAAAAGGGAAGGCTTTTCCTCTAGTATATGGAGTTACACGGTTTATCTTTAGCTGCTCTTTGTGCTCCCAGATCTATCAATATAGATCTCGAAACAGTAACAACGGCTAGAGATAAGCTAGAAAACACTGTAAGGGAGGGAGGGGATCGAATCGGTTTTCCGGAAGAAAAAACTTTTGTACAGGCGTGAAATGAAACCCGTGCTCATTTAAGTTACTGAACAGCATCGTCTTCCTGGTCACCAGCATCCCGAGGCCCACCCGGAGCTCTCCTGCAAGGTCCGGGCCGCGTGCGGGGAGATGAGCTCGCACTCGGCGCAGGCGCTGAGGGAGCTCTCGGCGGCGATGCGGACGATGACGGCGCCGCCGTCTCCGGCCAGCGACGCCATGGCCGCCGCCACCAAAGCCGCCAAGGGCCTCAGGGCCGAGCTCTCGGAGGACGCGGCGCCGCTGCAGGTGATGCACGTGGCCGTCACGGCGTCGCTTCTCTCGGACATGGTGATACAGGTCAAGCAGATCGCCGAGGCCGTCGACACCCTCGCGCGGCTCGCCCACTTCAAGAACCCTGAAAAGGCCCAGAAAAATGTTGCTGTGGTCATCGACGTTGACGTGGCGAGCTCGAGCTGACATGGAGGCGAGATTATATGTCAAGACTGTGTGGTTATTCGAGCACGGAGAGTAAACGCATCGGGATTCGGGAGCATCCATACATGCTTGAGACTGGGATGGGGTGAACTGGCTAGTACGGTGTACAAACACTATACATGTGTATACGGCAAGTGATTAATTCTTCGATGAGATATGCATGGAAGTAATTATGATGCTGATTTGTGTCAATAAAAGCTTTTCAGCCCACCAAACATATGAACACAGATGTAAAATAGACGAGCAATTTTCTCAGCGAAGTTTGTCCTTATGACCAGTGGCGGAGACAGGCGGGGCTCGCCTGCCCCCTATGATCTGTGCAATAATAAGTACTCTCTCTAGTTTCATAATACTTGTTGCTTTGGACATTGATACGGTCTTTAAAATACAACTTTGACCATCAATTACTAGTAAAATATATCTAAAAAATCCACAAAAATATGATATTGTGAAAATATTTTTGAAGACGAATTTATATGTTTGGCTTTTATATAGACAATCCAAATAGTTTAAAAGATATTTATAGATAAAGTTTTAAAACTTTGACTTCGAACAAACCTAAAACGACAAATATTATGGAACTAGAGGGTGTAGTATATATGATGTTGTATCAAACTTAAGCCCATCTAATTAATTTACATGACTAATTTCAGCTTTAAGAAATATGCTATTAGTATTGATTAAACATACTCTACCAACTAATTTATTTTATAAGACTATGATAGGTTTTTGAAGTTTTATTTTCAAAGAAAATGATTTTAATTTATGAATTAATATATTTTTCAAGCACATTACATATTATAGAAAATATACTAATGTACGTACTATATATTCAATAATAGTGTTAGTGCACAATATTTCGATATGTTTACCAAAAATTCGTAGATCGCTTCTGGACTTTCACTTATAATGCATTTGGGGTTTGACTAATTGTAGCTCATATTGCTTTTCAAACCCTTCAAATATTTTTATTAGCTAGTTATCACCGAGTCCAATATGAACATAATTGTATTATTGGTGTGTAATCTTTCTTTATTCTAAAGAACTGCATAACACTTGCTATACATATACACATATATAAAAATATAATCTATTTATTTAGTTTATGCCACATCACCCACAACTTAAACTCAATGTCATGTGAATATGTAAGAAAAATGTACCATTTGATCACGGTTAAGTATCCCTGTACATGACAACCTCCGCTAGGTATGATGCTATTATAATTGCTTTTTATACTGCTATAGCATATTTGACTCGATTTATTACATGGCATAACAATATTTATATGAAACATTTTTCTGTAAATAGCTCGCTTTCAATATAATGGGATCATACTGCAAATTAGTTTGTTATGTGTCGGTCTCCCCTATGATGAAATCCTAGCTCCGCCCCTGCTTATGGCCATATATATTGCACTCAATTTTCTTACTAAACATTCTCCCGGCAATTAGATAAATGGTTGAATTGGAAGATCATCTGGTGATCGGTGATAATGTGGAGGGGAGGCTAGCTATAGATGCCTTTGCGTTTCATCAACAGCCATCACTTGTTGCACAACAGCTATCAGTGTGGAAAATTGATGATAGATGAAACACTTAGTTTCTTTGCTCAAAAAAGCAGCACTTAGTTGAGTTCTACTCCCTCCGTTCCGTTTTATAGGGCATATAAATTTTTTTGCAAAGACCAAGGAAAGTTGCATGCACTGATTAATTGTGGCTAATTAATTGCCTGCATGCCTCTGCATGCTCACGCTTAGCATCTATATGTGCGCCAACGCCGCTGCATGCGCCTGCCAGCCTCTGCATGCTCACGCCTAGGCCTCTGCATGCATCCGCATCCACACTTGCGCCTCTGCATGTGTGGTTGCGCCGACGCCTTTTTGAATGAGCATGTCTGGGAAAGGTAACCAGGCAGAAAAATAGAAACACGCCCTATAAATTGACAGCACGAAAAAAACTATACGCCCTATATAACGGAACAGATGGAGTATAGTTTTCGCTGTCAATTACCGCTAGGAACCAAGTTGCTAGGGGGAGAAAAGCACACACTTCCTTTTGAGGGCAAAACTTTTGAAAAGTAGTGTCATAACCATATATCAATTCTCTTGAGAAGTGCACTAGTTTCTTTCTGTGAACTAATAAGCTCCCAACTATGTGCTCTAGTACTTGTCTTGCTCAAAGATAGATGAGGAGAATATAAAATGCAAGGTTGTTCTTCTGAGTCACCATGTTCTGCCATAAATATGGCAAAGATATCACAATTTTAGCAAGACATCCTCTTTAGACTAGGATATATTGTTAACGGCCAGGCCTTCCTTTATGTGAATTACTTTCGCTGGATTATTCCAATAGACCTAGAAATCCTTCTAAATAATGAAGAAGCATGATTAGCTACGCCATTTCCAATTAGGGGTTCTAGCACTTTAATTAATAGTGATTAGTGTCTATTGTTAATCCCATATTAGTTTTACTTTTAGGTCGGCTGCTGTCTACCAGTCTTTTCAGCGTGAGCATTGAGCTTTTCTTTTATGTTTGTACTTTCAAGTTTCATGTCCTTGGCTCCTATGCGCAAAATGGAGGGACCGCGCGCTACCGAACTCCTAATGTCTCGTATAAAGGACTATTTTCATCCATAGTACTGGAAAAGTTCCAGGACCGCAAAATACCACTGATTGCAGCAATGAGAAATAGGCACAACCCAATGCATCGATTTTCTTAAATATACCAACCGAAAACTTTGGGTTTAACTTATAATAACTTGTAAGCTCGATCCAACTTACCTTGAGACAGAATTTCCAGGTTTCTAATTATACAGATTTTATTATAGGTTAGTAAGGAATTAAAAGGTTACCCCTCGAAAAAATATTCAAAAATCATGATTCAATATTTTCCTATTTTTCTCTTTTTAATAAATCTCAGTTTTCAGTATATCAATTTTTAAAAACTTTTAAACAGTTTCATCGAGCTAAAATACCCTCGTTTACATTTTTTACACATACAGTTAACATACTAGCAAACAGGTTTTGCGGTGAACTTTTGTTCTACTTAAATTGAATACCATCTGTTTTTATATTTTGATTCACAGCAATTAGTGAAGGTTGCTGCTCGCAAACATTTTTTGCAAACCATGGGATTCTAAAAGGGAACATAACAGTAGTACTATAGCGAATGCAAATTGCCAATTTGGAGAATAAATGGAGATATAATTACAAGCAAAGAAAACAAACAACACAAATTCCTTACAGAACCTAACAAGACTACATCTACAAAAATACAAGATATAGTCAGCTCAGGAACTACAACAATTAGTAACATGGTATGCACATACGCATGGAGTTACATCCTTGAACTATACAGTACTAATGTGCAAGGAGATTTTAGATCACCAGCCATATACAGGATGTTGAACTTGAGGAGGCAAGAGACTCAAATCCAGGAATTGCTGTTTATCATAGTCACGTGTACCAGGAATTGCTCCTGTTGCCAATCTAAGGATCTCGTTGCCAGTCAGGCAGTGATGAGCAAATGCCAGTCCCCCATCCACAATGTCTGAAAACTTAGGAAGTAAAGACAGCCTTCTCGCTTTGTTTCTCCTCCTAGCTCGTCCAGGCTGACCATTTTTATCATTCAAAACTTTGTCAAGATCTGAGTACTCCATAAATCTCTCGGTTGCTGCCTCCCATGATAAACTGTATCTTTGCTCTGGGGTCAGAGGTTGAGGTTCACTAGACATAGCCTCTTTTACTCGGGAAACAAATTCCTCTGAAGTTTTATATGTCAAGCAGTTGGGGAATGACTTGAAAAAATCATTTGATGGATGATCTGCACAGATAACAAACTTCCCCATTGCAAGAGCCTCAGCCGTTGCTGTGCACAGGACATCACTAACACTAGGATTAATGAAAACCTTGTACCTGAAATTTATAATAGAAAATAAAAAGGTCACTATATCAGCAATAAGCAAAAGATGGGCACAGATGAAAGGAAATTTTTTTTAGCAGCTTAGAATATTCTCACCCATGGAGTGAATCGTCAGCATGATCCCTTCCCTTGAAAAAATTGATGTTCAAATCCAACTTCCTAGCAGCAGCCTGGACTGCCGTTGAGTCTTCACCATTTCCATACACATCTAACTTGAACCCATCCAAGTCATTTTTGTGTTTCGATAACAAATCTATCATTTCTCTATAGCCCTTAGCCCAAACCATCTTCCCTAGGAAATATGCTCCCTTCGAGAAGGCCTTTCCACACTCCCTGTCAACTGCTATTTTCTGGCCAACATTAAGAAACTTCACATTTACACCATGAACATTGCACACAATGGACCTGGGTAGATCCTGAGTTGCTGCAGAAAGACGTAAAACCTGCATGTACCAATCATTAGCATCACTCTAGCGATAAGGACTTCAACACTAAATCTGACATAAGCAGAATACCTTATGGCAGTATGCCCTGGTGACCCAATTGTTAATGTGTTTTACAAGGAAAGCTTGAAAAGCGCCATTCTTCTCTCTCTTGATATATTCTAGGTAATTTGTATGGACTACACCAACGACATGATTGAACTTGTCTGTCCATCGCTTTCCATGATGGTACCAGTTGAGATGCTCTGGTTCTTCTAAAATTGCTATATCAGCTTCATTTGAGGATATGAACTGTGAAGTATCCCCAGCAGGAATAATGCTACGTCGCTCTTTTGAGAACTGTGGGAAACAATATTTCAATGAGCGATGAAAAATCTATGGAGAGAAAACTAAGGTATGATTGAAAACTTCAAAAGGGTATAATGTCCATTTAATCTTTACCTTGCCAGGATAAAATGATATCTTAAAATTTGCTTGAAAGCCAAGTCTTTCCTGTAGCCAGCTCCGTATATAAGTTTCTTGCTCTTCTGGTGAACAAAAAGCGATTTTGTTCGGGTAAACTAGTTCCTGGTCTGATTTACAAAGCCAAGGAACCAACAGTGTCACCTTTTGCTTTGTATTTCTTGCCAGATATGCAGCACGGAACAACGGATTTATAGCAGTCCCAGTCATCCATGGAAGGCTTGCTGTGGTGACAATCGCGACATGTCGCCTGCTGTCTGAGATCCTGTACTTTGCAGGGTCCTTCCAGAATCCTTGCTCTGGGTGATAGCCAGTACTTTCTATCACCCTGGCTATTCTTAGATCAAGCTCATCAGTTTTGTTCTCTTCTCCAATTAAGGATCCATCTGCTGAAAAAGAATGGTAAGTGAGCTGGCCATTCCGTTTACTATACAGTGTCTCCACTAATTTATCGCATAGAGCTGCAACAAAACAATAGCAAGATATAACAATAGTCATCGTGGTGGCACCAAGACTCCAAGGAGTGGAGATCAACAATAACATTTTATACCTCTTCGTATGCCAAGTTGATCCAAAAATGGCCCAGACTGGCGGACCAGATATGCCAGAATTTCAGTTAGATCTAGTGGGGGTACTTCCTGCATTACATTCAAGAATTAGTTTAGGGAAAAAAAAACTTAGGTGACAAATCGGATCAAATACCTCGAGAAATTTATTAATTAGTTACAATCAAATGCTTGCCTCATTAGAGAAAAAAACAGTCGGCGGTAACCAAATAAAAATAATTCACTGTAAAAATTTGAAGGTGTGGCAGATCTAATAGATACTGACATGCCAGGCTGCCATGTCATCTAAAATTCTAAATGCAGTAATATTTGCAAATTTACCATGTCAACACTGCTTTATAAGCCCACGCTAAACCAATTATATCATCCCATTTGTTTTACGGAGCAAATTTTTTTCGAAAAAGAAATTATATTTTGGAACATCTAAAGGTTGATACAGTATGTGACGGTGTTGCAATTTTGATTATCATATAGATATGTATTAACGGACTAGCTTCACCAGTACACACTATAATAAAATGGGAATTTCACATGATGCGTATATTATAAAAATATATCAAAGGTATTCTATTTTCCAAAATTACTACCTTATTTCTTCTGGATAGAAGATTTTCAGCCGTTAAGCATAATTTATTAGGGCGATTCCTTACATGCCACTGCAGAGAAATTCCAATCCCGTACATGCCATCATTGGGTCCATGACATGGGTCGGCATATACAGGATTTGGGTAATTTGTAGTGGCATGTGGAAATCTATTATATATATAAAGCAGAGTTAAATGGAGACACCACATTAATTCTAAAATAATAGAAATTCTCACGTTAATCGAAAAATAATAGAAATTCTCATGTTAATCGAAAAATAGTAGAAATTCTCATGTTAATAGTAAAAAAAGAAAAATCTACATCGTTGAATATGGATACTATTATATAAATCTAACGGTCAACATTGAAAAGATTAAAAAGATAACTACTAGACCTGATCTAATATATTAGAGATAAACTCTAAATCTGATCTAATATATTGGAGATATATTATGCGTTGTAGATTTAGTGGATATCAAAAAATATTCGAGGGATCAAGCGATATCTACACAAAACCATCTTAATTTGTGTTCGATTTATAGCGATACAACAACCTACCATGATCAAATAGCTAATACATATTCAAGTAGAATTCTATAAAAGAATTCATATGGCTACAAAACTAAATATTATATGTATTCAAGTAGAATTCGGGTTTCATGTAACAAACAAACCCTAAAAAAATATGAGTTAGAGATAAACTCTATATGCTGACACAAATCTAGCCGTGTAAACGCACGAGCCAACATATTAAAATAGAGAAAAATGGAGGCAACACAATGCACCGCGTCGTCCAAAAAATCTCTACCATTCGATCAAAATCCATCAAATCAGATAACCGTTCAATTGTCGTCCACTGAATCAGATAAAAAAGATAAATAAATAATCTCTATAACAAACTACTAAAGCCGATATAATATATTAGAGATAAACTATGAATGTGATATGATATATTAGAGATAAATTATGAGTTGGAGATTACCCTAAAAAAGATTATGAATTAGAGATAAACTCTATATGCTGACACAAATCTAGCCGCACAAATGTGCGGGCCATCTTGCTCGTTTATTCTTATGGCATTACCTTGGATTCCTGAGATTCCTTGTTCAGTGATTTCTGCAACAAAACGAGTACAATGAATACGTGATATAATTAACACAAAACATCAATGTTCACATGACATGACATCATGCACTTAAAAGTCTTAAATTAACATTTTTAAATTAAAAAAAAAATCAATTCGCACCGGAAATGAGAGATATTTTGTTTCGTTTTTTTGTTAAAGACAGAACTACTGCACAAAATTCATCATCGTATTATGTGCTAGAAAAGCAGTCAGTTGTATAAGATCTTAAACTTGCTAATTTAGCAGTTAGATTTTCTTGTTATGGATGCCAAAGTTTTACTGGTGTTTTTCAGTCACACCTGTGCCAGCTATGATGTTATGAGTTATGACAGTACCTAACTACGAGTCTTCGAAGAAACATAAATTCTTAAGGAACTGAATGCATCATCATTTAATTTTTCCAGGGGCAATGGTTCAAATCCTAAATAAGTAGGTACATCGTCAATAGAATTTTAGAAGGCTAGGTCGAAATTACCAGGCTCAACTTAAATTTCTGCACGAACTCGCCGCGGCCACGAAATCCATCAAACATTTCACTCGATAGGCTCCGGCGCTCGAACTCCTTCAGACCGCTCCGTAACATCCTCACCACCTCCCACTCCTTCCTCCCTTCCTCGCTGCCGTCCCCCTTCCACCGCACGATCCTCCACCGATCGCCGCGGGCCCCCTCGGCCACAAGAGCGTTCCGGATAGCTGCAATCCCCGACAGGTCGACGCGGAGGCTCGCGCCAGCCTTGGGCGGCCACCCCTCGAGCACCGTCGACGAATACTGTTTCCGGAGCTCCATAATCTTCGGCTGGATCCGCTTCCGCACAAACTCCACCTCCGCGATGGGCGCCCCCGCGGCCACCGGCGGCAGCGGCGGCGCCGGCCCCGCGAGCGCCGACGCCGACGCGAGGATGTGCTCCAGCTCGCGGTCGGCACGCGCGCGCACGGAGTCCGCGCGCGCCCGCATCGTCTGCAGGTCGGCGCTCGCCGAGTCCCGCACCTCCCGCCACCCCTTCGATATGAAGGCGAAGGCTCCGCCGCCGCCGCCGCCGACCGGCGGCGGCTTCTCCGTGCCCATGAATTCGAATGGCCTTGGGCTTGGGATTGGGATTGGGCTTGCGCTTGACAGTTGAGACCTACGTTTGGTTAGGGTTTGGGTTCTAGAAGCGCGTAGGAGTCGCGTGAGGCGGGACGCTGGAGAAGCTGAGGAGGAGGAGGTGCGGAAGAAGGCGAGCGGCGCCGGGGCCCGGGGGCTGGAAAAGGAGAGAGGCTTTTGGCTCCGCCATGTGTCGCTCGCTGGCAGGTCGGGACGAGCTGTCAGCGAGAGGAGGGGGGCTCACACTTGGGCCCGGAGAAATCTTGACGTGTGGCTTTGTGGTGACTTGGCACGACGTTTGAACGTTGTGGGCCCGTGGATCCGCGAGGAATAAGCTTGCGTGGATGCCTAGTGAGCGTGAAGGCGCGGTCTGTTTTCGGTTCGGTCTGCCCGTAAGTCCGTTGTCTTCCGGCTCTTCTTCCCCCTTTTCTTTGAGAAAAACTTTCTGACATTACGTAATTTGGCCTTTTCGCAAAATCTGTGTATGCGGTGGTATTTAGAAGTCTCCGGATTTTATTACCCCATAATCTTGCTGTCCCACAACAATCTGCTTGCCGCTGGTATTTGCTACTCTATTTGCCAAAGTATAACATTTACCTGTTTGGTTAGATTAAACTTAAGAGCTTAAGATCTTTGATAAGAGTACGATCGGGTGCTCCTTTGTAACTTCCATCTAAAACACTGTTAGTTCGATCGATCCATTTCTATAATTTTTTTCATAATTTACGCAACACTCTAAAATATTCCTACCTCGTGAGTATAACGCCAAATCTCTTGCCAAGTACATTGCCTCCTTCGAGCAGCCACTGCCAGGACATGTGGGCTCCAGGCCATCGCCGGTCTTAATGAAGAGCCTATGCTGACTGAAGAGGAGTCTAGCGCCGATGCATTTGGTGAAGATTAGGCGGGTGGGTGGGCTGACCAAATTGATGCAGCTTTTCCAATGATCCTTAGGAAGCCTTGTATCTTTGTTTATCAATCTCAAGTGATGTCGTTGTTCCAGAGGGCACGGCATGTTGTCATCCTCTTATATCGTACTGGTAGTAGCAGAACTCGTCTAGTTCACTTTAGTCTAAGCTATCATGTGCTGTTATCTCAAGTGTTGTTGTGGTTTTAGAGGGCTTGGTATGCCGCCACCCTCATGTATCGTAGAGTCAGTAGTAGCATTTACCTAGCTCAGCCTAGTGGTGGCTACCAAGTAAGGTTGGGAGGAACTCATTGTTTAGGCCCAGTTCTTTTCAGCTTAACAGCTTAACGACTTATCTACGTTTTGAAAACATATATGCTTTGAGTTTTTTGAGTCCATTTTTTCGCTGTTTTGAAGGTGGGTTCTAACGCTTTAAAAAGCAAGTCGAACGAAATGTATCCGAATCTTAAGACTATCTCGAGAAGCTCTCAAAGTTCAGTCATTTCAACCGTTCAGCCGTTCATCCGTTTAGATCAGCTCAAAAGAACAGGGCCTTAGTCTCTCTTCGGGGACTTAGTGATTGTAATCACCGTTATCATGAATGAGATCAGTTGCAGCTTTCTCTCTTGGAATGTACGGGGTTTAAACTCCTTGGCCCGCCGAGAGGGTGTTAAACAACTAGCTCTCTCAACTGGTGTAACTTTTCTATGCCTGCAAGAGACCAAACTCCAACACTTAGATACCGCCCTGGTTTGAGACATAGGAAGTGAGAGGTTATCCAACTTTCAATACACCCCATCTGCGAGAAGTCGAGGTGGTATCGCTATACTTTGGGACGCTGATAAGGTTCAAGTGGATCAACCTGGAAACCGAAGCCACTCAGTCTCCTGTGGGGTGAAGGAAGCCTCCTCCCAACAAACCTTTCTGCTAACAATAGTTTATGGTCCGACGGATGATCGTCATAAAGAGGAATTCCTGGCTGAGTTGACATCGATCATGCCACCCAATAACATGCCATGGATAATCCTTGGAGACTTCAACATGATATATGAAGCAAGGGATAAAAATAATGACAACCTTAACCAACGGCAAATGAGAAGATTTCGCTCCATGCTTAATGGATGTAACCTCAAGGACATACAGCTTCAAAACCGATGTTATACTTGGAGCAATGAGAGGGCCTCTCCAACTCTGGTTAAGCTAGACAGGGCTCTCTGCAACATTGGATGGGGAGGTTCTCCTCTTAAGACATCGCCTGAATGCACTCTCAACTTCCTTCTCCGACCATTGCCCTCTGCTACTTGCCCCGCCTCCTGACTCTCCTAAGCGGACCTCCTTTAGGTTCCAGAACTTCTGGCTCCGCATGCCGGACTTATTATCCAAGGTCAACGAAGCATGGGCGAGGCCCCTCTCCTCAAGGAGCCCAGTGATGATTTTACACCACAAGTTGAAAAGTACCGCCAGAGCTCTTAAGGACTGGAATCGACATCTCACAAGTAAATTCAAGATGCATCTCGAAGTTGCGACCGAGCTCGTTCATCGGTAGGACATCGCCCAAGGGCAAAGACAACTAGAGATCCGCGAGAAGGATTTTTGCTCAGCACTCAAATTGAAAATTCTAGGGCTAGCAGTGATCGAGCGTTCTCGAAAGCGACAAGCTTCTAGAATTACGTGGTTGGCGGAGGGAGATGCAAACACAAAGTTCTTTCACATAAAAGCCAATGACAGAAGGAAGAAGAATCACATTGTGTCCCTAGAAACCGATGACGGGACACATGTGCACCATGACGACAAAGCCCTTGCCCTTCTTCACCACTTCAAGCGAACTCTAGGGTATAAAGAGCAAAGGCCCCTTACCTTCAACTGGTAGACTTTTAACTGGGCACGGGTGCAAGCAAACGACCTAGATGCGGCGATCACAATGGAAGATGTTCGAGAGGCCATCACCCAGATCCCAGCTGACAAAGCCCCAGGCCCTGATGGCTTCATGGGAGCATTCTACAAAAAGTGTTGGGATATCATCGGGCAAGATCTGTTCAACGCCATATGCAGCTTCACCTCTTCCGCTCCGGGGAAAACCGATGTGTTGAACAAGGCATCTATTGTCCTTCTGCCAAAGAAAAAGGAGGAAATATCATCCATGATTAGGGATTTTCGGCCCATTAGTCTAATCCACTCGGTTGCCAAGATTTTCTCCAAAATCCTAGCAATCAGGCTAGCTAGGCAACTAGACCAGATAATCTCTCCATCTCAGAGTGCGTTCATCAACGGAAGAAGCATACGCGATAACTTTCTGCATTTTCACTCCTTGGCACGCAGGATGCATAAGCGGAGAATACCTTGCCTGCTCTTCAAGCTCGACGTAGAAAAGGCTTTTGACTCTGTGTCATGGGAATATCTCTTGGAACTGGTTGGCAACCATGCTGGAGTCATCGTCATCGTCGATCCTCCTAAATGGAATCCCGGGTCAACCAATCAAACATCGTAGAGGGCTACGGCAAGGAGACCCTCTCTCCCCTTATTTATTTATCTTGGCCATTGATACCTTGCATCATCTTCTCAACATGGCCACGCAACAAGGAACTCTCACGCCTCTCGGCCGCGGGCGAGAGGTCAGACAGTCCGGATGCTCCCTCTACACAGATGGCGTGATGATCTTCCTGAATCCAAACTGAGAGGAGGTCGCATCACTTCTGTCAATCCTCCACAAATTCGGCCAAGCCACGGGTCTAAAGATCAATTTGCAAAAGAGCTCGGTCACACCTATTAGATATCAAGGCATCAACATCCAGGTGGTGCTACAAGACTTTCATGGCACATGCACGAGTTTGCCTATGAGGTACCTTGGCTTACCACTCTCCCTACGCCGACTTAGGATGGTCGATGTTCAGCCAATCTTAGATAAAGCGGCCGCTAGGTTGGCATGTTGAAAACATAAGCTTCTCTCACCTGGGGGGAGGTTGGTTCTGATTAACTCGGTGCTGAGCGCCTTACCAATCTACCTCCTGACCGTGCTTAAACCACCAGCTAGATTTGTGCGCACCCTTGATAGCTTTCGTCAAAAATTCCTGTGGACCGACAATGACACTGTTCAAGGAGGGAGCTGCAAGGTTAGTTGGTCAAAAGTGTGTTCCCCCAAACGATTTTGGGGTTTGGGGGTACTACAGCTCCAGATGTTCGGAAGCGCCCTTCGACTACGATGGCTTTGGGCACAATGGCAAATGGCGGAACCACAGCAGAAGGAACTGGCAGGGCTCCCAAGCCAAGCGGATCAAGATCTTCTCAACGCATCCTCCATTGTCTTACTGGGGGATGGCAGGAAAGCATGTTTCTGGGTGTCGGCATGGCTTGGCTCCACCTCCCTCAGCTGCACAACACCTACATCCTAACACCTCTTCATTGACTGCACTTATGCCCGCGAACTATGGACGCATGCTTTTGAAGGTTTAGCATTCCCAAATCTCACTCCTACAAATTGGCGCAACGCTTCCACAGTGCTGGACTGGTGGGAGGATAGAACCATCGGGTCGACAGCTTCCACTCGGAAGGAATATGCTTCTGCAGTTATCGCTGGCCTCTGGATTCTCTGGTGCGAAAGGAACTTAAGAATTTTCATAAATGAACATACCACGTCAGCTAGGCTGGGGGATCACCTAAAAGAGATGATGCGTTTGGGCGGGTGCAGCCGCCCTACCCCACGAGTAGTCCGACCATTCTGGAGCAAAGTTCGGTTGCGGCCGGTGCAGGGCCAAAATTTGGTCTTTGACGGGTGCTTGTTGTTCGTGTTATTTTAAGTTGTTGCTTTGTTGTTGTTTGGGTGTAGCGACCAACAGCCTGCTTTGTTTCTTCCTGTTTCTTCGTTCTCGATGCTGATGTAATTATTCCTCCTTCTAAATGAAATAGCCAACCTTTCTTTGGCCTTTCAAAAAAAATATTCCTACCTCGTCAGACCACAATTACGTGAGAGGGACGCATCTCAAGTTTTAACCTGTCGTTAGTTCGGAGTAAAGTCAGGATGCATTGAAAGGCCATTTCACTCCTATCTACCCCAAAAGAATACTTGAACAAACTAATCAAAATAGTGTTGGATTAATTCCTATTGCAAGGAAGTTTCCAGATGTGTTCCTCAACAATTTTTTTAGAATGTCATCGAACCAAAGAGTTTGTCATTGAGCTAGCTCATGTTGCAACACCTATAGCCTAACGATGTTACCGGTTCATTGCAAATCTCCTAGTAGAGATGAAGAAGCAATTAGAAGACGTGGAAGTAGAAGAATTTCTTTCACCCTAATTCTTCACCAAACTAGAAAGCAAATTGTTCATACGCCTAGGATGCACCAAGATGTAATTGAATCTTAAAGCATCCTATTGGAGGATAGGTTTGAATCGTGTTATCTCTAAGTTATAGCACGAGTGTACATGTCATCCAGTTAAAGCAGAACATCAACGACCTGTCAGATTGTTTCAACCTTTGAAAATTCCCAAGTGAAAGTGGGAAGATATTGGAAGGGTTGTGTCGTCAGGTTGGCAAGAACTAAGTAGGCAATAAATTTCCATCTAAGTTATTGGCGACCGAGTAACCAAGCTGGCATAGTTCAACCCAGTCAAAGCAGCATAGTCTGGAAATAAAATAGCAAGGCTATATAGTTCAAGGTGGTATGTTTCCAAAGAATTTTAGGGGGGATCACATCCGATCGAAGGACAAATTGTATCAAAGTTATGGAAAGGTATTTTGCAGATATTGATGACTAACCATATTTTCAGCACAAATGATCATTCGGAGAGGAATAAATAGATTGAAAGGGGTGAACCAGATTCGGAGTATTATTTATGTTTGACCAATGATTGGTCCAACACCAAGATTTTGGATGGACATTGTCATAAACATGGTTTTCCTACAATAGCAACTATCATCTTAGACTGAAGAGGTCATGTTAAAGCTTTGTACGGAAGGAAATGTAAATTTTTTCTTTACCGAAAAGAGATCGGTGAGCGCTTGATATGTGGATATGATCTTCTTGAGAAAACCGATAAACAAATATGAGTAATACAACAAAGATCGAAAACAGCCAGAAGCTGAAAAAAATTCCAAACATTGCTGAAGAGATTAAAATTTTAAAGAAAGATACCTTTTGTACCTAAAGTTTCGCTGATAAAAGGAGCGAAATGTATCCAAGCCATTAGAAAGTTGGCCCTACTACGTTGGACTTCTTAAAAGCTTTGCCTAAGAAAAGGTGGAGTGACTTATCTTAAACTGCCTCTCAAATGTCCAATGCGCACGATGTTTTTGTGTATCTGGGTATATAAAATACCTAAGAGTTCAGAAGAAGTGCATACCTTTTGAGCAGCTAGAATTGCCGCAAGATCTGATCAATCAAGAGTATCAAGTTCGCTAGACCAGAAACATAGTAATGAAGTTGTGTTGAATTCATTCGAGAAACCTTTCTGAAAAGGAAGTGACATGGGGGGGTGGGGGGGCTTGCCGAAGATCTCCGAACAGTTTCCAAATCTTTTTTTAAACTTTTTCAAATCTAGGGGTCAAGATACCGTTTAAGGGGATGTTTATATCACCTTTTTTCCGAAAAGCAAAAAAAATATGCATAGCATTTGTGTTAAATAAAAAATTTGTACTTGACAATTTTAAAACATAAAAATGAGTCTGTTGCTTTTAAAATAAAATATTTTTATTTTTTGTTTTTGAACAAAGTATTTGCACTACAGGAAAAGGATATAGTTTCGAGTGCCCAAACGTCAATCGACGGCCATAACTGAACCGTCGACACAGTACATTCTGTCTCGATGGCCATAATAAGGCCATCGATAGAGAGCAGAAAGGCGGCTTAGTCTCGACGGCTTAAAAAAACCGTCGAGTACTGAAAGCCAGCCGTCAGAGCAACCGAACGGCGTTAGCTCTCTCGACGGCCCAACGTTATGCTGTCGAGACACTACTTTTAAAATATACAATTTTTCTCCTATATATTATAGTTTAATTGATATTAATTATCTAGACTTTTTCATGAGGCCCATGGTTAAAGAGCTTGAAGAGTTATGGGATAGTGGTGCAATTACATATGATAGGAAAACAAATTCAAATTTTCGCATGAGGGCCGCATGTGTGTGGTCTATTCATGACTTTCCCGCATATGGAATGTTTTCTGGATGGAGCACGCATGGGAGACTAAGCTGTCCTATATGTATAGATGATTCAAATTTATGTTAAAAGTTAACTAAGTTAACATTTTTAACTACTGACAACACTTTGTTATAGGTCCGAGGATTACATGCCCGCTGTGCGAGCTGGGCACACACAAGCCGAGAGCCGACGCGCCTTCGAGTCCAGACTCCAGAGGGAGAGGGAGCAGGAGCGGGAAGAGAACAGGCAAATGATGCAGGCGATGCAAGAGAGCCTGAGGACGGCGGAGGAGGTGCGCAAGAGGCAAGAGGAGGAGATGGCTCGACAGCGCATGGAGTTCAAGGCAAGGTTCGCCTATTTGGAGAACATATCTCGACTAGTTGGGCTATGTACTTAAACTCTAAATGTTCTGTCAGATAGATCTTACCATTCGATTAGCACGTCTTATGCCAAATGTGTTTTAGGCTGGCCCAAGCGGGACTAGTTGCGGTCCGGGGTTCTACGGTGGTCCACCACCGTATCGTGGTTGATTCAGGGCACCACCTCCCTACCAGAGCTACTACGGGGGCCCGCCACCTCCACATCACCAAGCTCTGAACAGCGGCCCACCCCCCAGCAGGTGACTACATGGGCCCAGCTTGCCCACATGATGGTTACCCGTACGTTACTAAGGCGGTAAGTCATTCGACCTCAAAATATGTATTATTACTTTATTTCAACACATACCATTAACAAATAAGTCTATATTTGTTTTAAGGATTTGGGTTCTGCTGCCTTAGCAGCAACTCATGCGCACGAGGGAGGGGACACATCGGGCAGCCAGGAGGCCGACTTCGTCAACAACCTGTTCGATGGCGCTCCCTCGTTGTTTATCCAGCCGTCCCTACCCCCTTCAGGCGATCCTCCGTCTAGCGAGCATTAGGTGACTAGCTAGCTGACGATATATACGTTTTGGTTATTGTACGATTGTGATTGCTATGTTGTACATATGTGTATGTCATGCAGGCTGTTTGGATCGTTTGATGGCTAATAGATGTGAACTGTGTGCCTTTTAATTATTTGAGTGTATTTGAGCTTGTCAATTGTGATCTTGTCGCATGTGTGCGACGAATGGGATATATATGCATTGTGGACTTTTTGGTTTGCAGGTGCAGAGTAGCAACTGCTGCAGTTTTCTGGATTTTTTACAAAATTAAAACAATTTTTTTTACTGCACAGTCATACTCTCGATGGCCTTCAGTAAGCCGTCGAGACTGCACAAGACCTGGATAGGGTAGTATCGACGGCACTCACGCGGCCGTCGATACTATACAAGACCTCTCTCAACGGTTTTGCCTGTGGCCGTCGAGATTACGGGGCTGTTTGGTTTGATGCCCTGGGTGGCCATGCCAATTTTTTGGTCATGGCCAACCCAGGGCATGACCTTAATTTTGGCAAAAAACTTTTGTTTGGTTTGGAGCCAATAAATGGCAAGGCAATATAGAATGTGTTTGGTTGATTGACATGAGAGGCTACTAATAGTTGGCAAGGCAATGTTTGGTTTGATGCCAAAACAAAATCTAACATGATCAACACATTTATTAAAACATCAATGGGGTTAGAGAGATCATAACCAAGCTATAGGATGATCAACACACGACGCCGACCTGAAGAAGAGCAGAATAATTTGATGCTGTATGGTCGGCATGATATATATTAACAGTATAAAGTATGAAGAGGCACTCAATAATTCCCAAATCAATCTGCACCGGCTCGAGAATCCCCATTCGACCTGCACCGTGCGCTAACAAAATCTCCAAAACAATCGAAATCCCCAAATCAACCTGCATTGGCTCAAAATCCCCAAATCAACCAATGCCATGTTTTGCAAAATCTTTGGATCAACCAGCACCATGTGCCCAAGAATCCCCAAATCAACTGAAATCCCCAAATCAAACAGCATTCGACCTAGCAGGAGCTTGGGGCGACGAGCTTGGCGCGACGGGAGCTTGGGGCGGCGACGAGCAGAAGCTTGGGGCGGCGGGGAGCAGGGCGGGGCGGCGGCGAGCAGGGTCTTCGGGCGGGGCGGCGAGCACCAGGGGCTTGGGGCGGCGCAGCGAGGAGCAGGGCGGCGCGGCGGGGAGCAGGGAGGGGCGGTGGGGAGCAGGGGCTTGAGGCGGCGCGGCAGGGACCAGGTCGGGGGCGGCGGGGATAGTCGATTTGGGGGCGGACGGGAGGTGGAAGAAGGGTTTTGGGGAGCGCGGGAGGGATTAGGGAGACCGCGGGAAAATTTAGCGCGGGATAGAGTTGGTCGCCACGAAAAGACGCCCGATTCAGCCGCCTTCGCCCTGCCCGCGTTTTGCGAAGAAATGTGATGGCACGCCGAATTTTTTCCAGGGCGAGCCAAACGAAGGTAACCAACCAAATGGTTACCAAATGACGATGGCACGACCTAAAATTGGCATGGCCACCCAGGGCATCAAACCAAACAGCCCCACATGACTAGGGAAGGCTGTGTTGGTGGGCCCCGCTTTTGCTTTATCTCGACTGTTCGTTCGTGGCCGTCGAGACTAAGCCCGTCCCACGGTAACGGCGTCTGGTGCACTAAACTCGACGGTTTTTAATATAGCCGTCGAGAGAAGTTCTCTCGACGGCTTAGCCGTCGAGACAATGTACCTCTCTCAACGGGGTTCTCTAGACGGCTTTCTCTCGACGGCTAGCCGTCGAGAGAATAGTATCCCGACGGCTTGTGCGCTTTGTTCGACGGTTTTGGCACTCGAAACTGTTGACGTTTCCTGTAGTGTTAGTATTTGGACAAATAAAATTTAAAAATTGGATGACTTCCTAAAACCATACCTAAATAATTTCTTTTGATAATTAGTCGCTACAGTCGCGTAACCTAGGTTACATTTGTTAAAATTCTAAAATTAAATAAATGTTGGTGATATTCAAAAATAATATTAATATTTTGTCTTCAATTATTTTATATGATAAATATCTTGGAAAAATGTTTGAAAATATATTTAATCAGTGAGTGATGCTAATATTCTATGCACTAAATCTCTCTCATTTTCCTGGGGCGCATGTGCCATTCTCCCACCTTTTCTTTTTCTCCCTGTTTTCCCTATTTTACTTTTCTTTTTCCTTTTTCTCCTTTTTTTTGCTTTTCTTCTTCCTGCGCCGAATCTTCCCTGTTATTTCAATGCGCAGTGGAGGGGGTTTTCTCCCCTAATTGTTCTGATTCTTTAATGGCCATAATGGGGAAATTAAACATGCCGTTTCTATCCATAGTTTGTAGGGATGGCAATCGGGTGGGTATTACCGGGTACGTGTGAGGCATACCCATACCTGATACCCGAAGATATTACCCAAACCCGGACCCGATTCTATCTACGGGTACACATGCATACCCATACCTATGCCCGGCGGGTACCCGAAACCCAACAGGTACCCATACCCGTACACTCTAGAGTTACTAAATATAGAACATTAAATTACACAACAACCAATTAGCCAATTATATTTTCATTTAATACATGTGTTGCTAATATTTAGAGAGACATATATATAAGCACACAAACTATAAACTGAAAATTTAAAGTCACAGCTACTAACTCAATCACCGACTATAAACAACTATTTTCAATTATTTCATCCATTGGATACCCATGGGTACAAAAACAATACCTATGCCCGTACTCGTTGATTTCGGATACCCGTACCCGAAAATCCATAGGTAAGAAATGACACACATACCCGGACCCATTGGGTCTGGTACCCAAACCCGTGGGTATTATTGCCATCCCTAATAGTTAGGCCATCTTGGAGCATATTTTCACAGACAAAAAGCCCCCATCTAACCCTAATCTCTCTCTTCCAATTGGAGCTCGGGTAAATAATTTTGGGTGAAGTTCCTACAGATAAGTTCTTCCTCAACGCTTGTTTAACCCATTTTTGGCATCATGCACAGGGGAACCTCGCTGGAATCTTCGCAATTGCACGTCAGAGCCATCTTATTTTTCCTCGCCTCTTAGCAAGCTCAGGATCACTTCCAGCGCCTTCCTGGTGGTAATTCTCCCTCCCTTGCCTCCCTTTCGCGTCTCCATAGGTAGGTCGTCATTTGCCCTAGTCGGTTAGCCCGTCGAGCCCCCCTCCCCCAACCAACCCACAGGCCACAGCCTACGGAAGACGAGCGTCTTAGATTTGTTAATTTGACCGGCATATTTTCTAAAAATAATAAAAATATATATGAAATAAAAACCTACGGGCTCCATCCCATTTTGTAGCATAGATCTACGGCCCATTTAGGCCTCATCAGACTGTGAACAAATATGGTGGGAGCGCTTTGCCAACTCTCCCTCGTCTTGGTGCATCATCATTCATCATGTTCATGGTCATAGAGGGACATGTTTCGATCAATGCAGCCATCATTTCACGTCAAAAAACCAATGGCAGGTACTCGCTCCAAATTACTAAACACAGAAGGTGCCTAACTGGGGCCAACATCACCTTTGTCGTGCAAAATAATGGAGATAAAAAGGTCCCTTATTAGGCAGTTAGCCAGGCTTAGGTCAAATGACAAGTGCATATATATACTCCATCGCTCCAGAGACTCTTGGGTCTTGGCCGGTATGCTATTGCTATTAATCGCTATAGCTCGTGTACCAAACGGGAACAGAAAAAGATCGGACGGTAGGTGACATGTCCAAGAACAGGCACTTGCTTCCGATTCGCGACGTGCCCGGCGCCGAGAGCAAGCTTGCGATTAAGCTAAGCAGAGTAGGAGCGTGTTTGTCCGCTGGCTCTGTACTTCAAAAACTGGCGTGTGGTCCCTCCCTCCCTGGCCGTACGCTCGATTATTAGATGTATCTGTAGATCCTGTAGACCTGTACCAATGTCCAATGTGCCATGGCCTATGGAACTAAACTACCTTTCACTGTGTGCATGTGTTTAATTGTTGTGTAACACCCAAAATTGAGCCAAGTTTAAAATTTTTATCAAATTTGTTAGAATTCAAAAATTTTCAAAGCAAATCTTGGTGAAGTTCAAATTCAAATGCTTAATATGGGACTGGGCTTTGGTTGGGCTTTTCTTAGGCCAATTCCCAGCCCAATCCATTCTTCTCTTTCTCTGTTTTGCTCTCTCTCCCGCTGCTTTCTCTCTCTACCCGGCGCCGCTCAAGCTCTTTCTTTGCCTTGGTGTCAAACTCTCGTGACCATGCAGTGTGGTGGCTCATGCACACAACGCCACCTAGCTCCCGCCGCTTAAATCGAGCCACGTTGGCGTCGGCGAGCTCGGCGCGGTCATCGTCGGTATAAAAACCCTGTCGTCGCCGCGATTTCTTCTTTTCTCCCATTTGCTTCCTTCCCGAGCGCTTCGTCTCTTCTCATCTGTCCACGGAACCTTCCTAAGCTCGTTGAACCGCGCTGCCGTCGCCGGAGCCGCCGTGTTGGTCAGAATTTCTCACTGACCCAAAGCACATGGCGAGTATTCCCCCCCATTGATTTCTTCCTAGTCGGTAAGCCTCGACCCAATTCCTTTCGCTTGTAGATTCTGCACCATCTCATGGAGATTTCCCCTCAACAAATTTTGCAAGAATCTCGCTGGAGCCTTCTCGCCGCCGTTACTCTGTTTTGGCGCCGTCGCGGGGTCGTTCGCCGCCAAGTCGATTCGGCCGCGTTTCGCTCGCTCCAAGGCCACGGGGAGCTTGCTCTTGCTTTCCCGTAGCTAGCCCGCCCATTAATTTGGTTAGAAACATGTGGTAGCGCCGCTGCTATTTGATGCCGTGCTGTTCCGCCACCGCCGTCAATGGCGCCGCCGCGTCCGGCCATCATTGGCCGTGCCGTGAGCACTAATAGATGCGTGTCGTCCTGCTGAACCCGTAGGTAGCATCTACACCCAATGGCTTAGCCCCTAGTGCCGAGGAACCTCAGTTTACATGGTTGCGCGCCGTGCGAGAGGTCGAAGATGATTACGTCATCACGACGTCATCAGCTCCAGCGCCATGTGAACGAGGGTCACTGACCGCTGGGGCCTACCTACCAGTCTCTCTCTATGTGCCGTCGCGATTCGTTCTGCTCTGAGACACTGCCCAGTGGGCCCTTGGTCCCACGCATTAGGTTAAGTGGAGGCGCATTTTGTCCAGGCGTCTTCGATGTGGCCATCGTACGCACCGCGCCCGCGGCTAGGATGCGCTGGCTAATGGGTTGTTCTGGCTTATTACGCCACCCCGCTGCTTGGGCTACACCGCGTCGCCGTGCTAAGCACCGTGATGGGCTTGGCCCGTTACTGTTCCAACAATTCTTCCTGGGTTAACTGATTTAAAATATCCCGAGAATAGATATACATTTACTAAAAATAGTAGAATAGCTCCAAAAATTCCTAGAAAATTAAAGAAAATACTAGAATCACTTTACAACCCAGGAAAATTATAACTTAGGTATTGACCTATAGAAAAGGCTCTGAATATATTAAAGAAATAATTTAGGATCATATTTATATTTTCCAAAAAAGGGAAATTCCTAGGGGTATTTTAGTAAATTCATCCCTAGTCTTTCTAAACCACGATAACAGTAGCACCTCCGTTTAGAATCGATATTATGCCTTGTAATTTTTGCATATGCCTCAGTTAAATAAATATTAATTTGAGGATTTCTTTCTGATAGACGAGCCTGTTCCAGAGGAAGCGTTCCCGAAAGCTAGTCAAGTGTCGTCCACTGATCACCAAGGCGAGTTAACACCCTAGCTCATTCTTCTACCCAGTTTTATTAAATTATCTTGATTGAAATATAAAAATGCATACTCAATATGATTTGAAACTGCCTATTTTGTTATTCATGGTGTAATCATGCCCTGTCCTTGTTGCTCTTGATTGCCATACATGATTCCTTGATATTATGATTTCTTGGTTGTCCACATATTGAATAAAATATTTAGAATTTCTAGCCTTGGGTAAAAACTGCTTAGACACGGTTAGGTCTTACTGATTTAATTGGGTATCCAATCCCGCACTGATGAGGCAAAACTCATCAGTGGTGTGGTTAACGGGAACCGGGACTGGGAATGATGGAAGAGAAGGGTGATCGGAAGGATGGACCCAGAAGTGATATATGTGTAATATCTATATATTTGTGTAATAGATATAAATGTGAATGTGGAATTACCAGGTGGAGTGTGGGCTCGCCTGCAGGGGTGCTCATGTGTTGTGCACAGCAGGAAGTCGCTGACCTTTTCTTTGTGTAAGAATTGGTTCCTAACACCACAAAGTGGCCGCGCGGTAGCGCAGGATTGGTGGTTTGTGTAACCATATATAGGTTTATGTAATCTAATAGGCTTGTGTAGCCTTATGCCAACCTGAGGGGAAGGTGAATTATGATGTCACTTGTATAGTGATCTGACCCTATCTGCCGAGGTGAACTAAAGGGACCAATGCCATCCGTTGAACGGCAATCTTCTGGGTGGGTTGGGTCACCAGTTCGTCGGAACTCGGTTAAATAGTGGTTAGCAACGGGGATTGCCGACTCGGAAATGATGGTGTGGTAAAAGAAGATGGGATACAGGAACGATTCGTAGAGGGTGCCTGTGTGGCTTGAATAATGGATTTTATGAACTTTTACTATAATCTCACCTCGATATCTTTTTGGGGATGTCTTTTCTAAAATGGCTAGGTATAGCCTTTTATACATATATGTTAAATCTAAAAATTGGTTCCGCAAAGAAAATAACCTCAACTCCATTATATGGCTTATAACACTATTATACATTAAGGACAGTGTTAACTTGCAAGTGCGGTTTGATTGCGCACTTATCCTCGCACCCACTCACTCTTTTAGATTACGGAGATCCAGAATACAGTGACTACGCTTGTCATAAGAAAGGTGATCCAACGTTCGATGATCTCGGCCAGACTTAGGCTCTCCTGCAGTCTAGGGTCACTTACATAGTTTAGGATCCTCATGTGTAATCAAAGACAAGGCTTCCGTCAGCGAACACCCTTTTGTTGTAATATAAACGTCTCTAGCTAAGGCCTTGTACATTTCAGCTTAGTGTAGTGTAGCGTAGCGTTTCAGTAAAATTTATTTATTTTATATAGCCTATTTGGTGTAATAATTTGTAATAGTTTTCCCAGCTTTTTAGTAGTCCTCGTAAGGATACTAAAACTATTTTTAAATTATTTTTTATAATATTTAAACCACTTTTTAAATGCTCTCAAATTTTGTTGAAACGCTACCTTACGCTACGTTAAGCTGAAATGTACAAGGCCTAAGGCTTCTTTGTTGTAATTAAGGACCGAAACTTGGTTAATATTCCCAGTTTATGAAGTACTTTTGGTATTGTATGAGATGATCCAGCTATGTAATGTGAGGCACTTTACTGGTCCAGGAACTAGTGCAGTTTCATAGGAAGGGTGTCAAAGGTTAGCAAATTTGAGGCCCCGTCGTGTTGCGACCGAAATCGATCTTTACTAGCCAGCTACATGGCACTTGACACTGAACTATTCTCTGTCTATATATATATCTAATTAACCTGGCGAGTGGCAAATGCTAGTATTACTCCTGTAGGGTTCTTAATTGGGTACTCCATCCATCACCATAATCCCAAGCCTTGCTAAAAGCTTACGAATTAAGCTTCTGCCCATTTCACTTCTAGACTAAGGTAGTGTGAGTGAAAACTAAAGAGACACCACCATCGTGCCAGCTTCCATTGTGTGCCTTTTGCACCCACTTTTGTGGAGGTAAAGGGAAATTTCCTCACTTCTTTTTTTAGGCGCATATTTACCCTAGTTCATTGCCCCTCCTTTTTGCGAAAGAGGCGGCCTTCTCGGCTCTCGCAAGTCATTGTTACTCAGAACAGTGCATTGATATGAACCAAATTAACGAATGATCCAAAAGGCACTTTTTTTTCCAATCGTCGACGCTTTTTTATCCGAATGCCTTTGGTAAAGGCTCATGAAAAATGGCACTACGTCCAGAAAAAAAGAACCCTCATATACGACGGTTCATCCGTGCCGGTTCACTGCAAACTGGTACAGATGAGATTATTTATGCTGGCTCGAAAGATTTAGAGCAGGACACACATTTGTGCCGGTTCTAGCAAAAAAACCGACATAGATGCTAAATTATTTGCGCTGGTTCTTAGCTAGAACCAGCATAGATACATCCATACCAGTTCTAGTCATGAACCCTCCTAGATAGTTGGTCTTATTTGTATTGGTTCTTGGTTAGAACTGGCATGGATGTATTTATGCCAGTTCTAGCCAAGAACCGGCGCAGATAATTTAGCATCTGTGCCGGTTCTTAGATAGAACCTGCACAAATATCCCGTATATCTCAATAATTGCCTCTCTTTTGTCTGAGTCTTCTTCTCCACTTGTTCTTCTTCCCCCACATTTTTTCTCCAAAGTTCATCTCTAATACTTTGCCATTAAAATCTTAGATCTAGTGGATGTGAGAGCCTCTTTTGGTTGAAAGTTTAGCTGTAAATCTTAATTCAGCCACTAAACATCTTTGTTGTTTGTTTTTTCCTCTACTTATAAACTCCATTTGTTCTTCTTCCCCCACATTTCTTTCTCCAAAGTTTATCTCTAATGCTTTGCCATTAAAACCTTAGATCTAGTAAATGTGAGAGCCTCTTTTGTTTGAAAAGGTTAGCTATAAATCTTAATTTAACTGGTAAACATCTTTATTTTAAAACTTTTTCTCCGCTCGTAATAATCTCTTCCCATATACAAGAAGTTAAATTATTAATAATTTTATATCTTGATGATTTAATTTGTTATGTTTACACGTTAATTAAATTAGATTTCATGGAAACTTGAAAAACAAATAATACAGGAGTGATCATTAATAATAAACGATCTAAAACTAATTTAGTTTTTGCTCTTGTTATAATAATAATAGCCTATGTGTCATATAGTAATACGTTAACGTAACTTGCTATGGTTAACAAGTCATTATATCTAGTAAATCAAATTAGATATTATGGAAACTTAAATGTAGCTGCGGAGCTCGATCGATACATGCGTTACCTGATCCTATTGCACGCGTACCCATGGGGGCTGAGCCGCTGAGGCACATGATTGGTTTAGAGACAAGGTTGCATGGTTCATGGTTGTGCGAACGGACGGTGCCAAATTGCCAATGCCACAGGGCACGGGGCAGTCGGTGGGGGAGATAAGGAATGAAGGGCACCGACCGAGCGTGGTGGGCTCGCGGTCTGCAGGCGTCATGCGCGTGCGGCCCTTGTAGCTGCCGATGCGCGGCGTTTTGGCCCTGTCGCGCGAGGCGACGTCGGAACCGCCGCGCCCGCGCTCGCGACCTTGCGTGCTACGCCCCACCAACCCGGGGCGCGCGGCACTAGTAGAGTACACGCGCGCCCCGGCCGCGGCTGCACGAGCCCACGGGAGAGCGCCTGAGCCAACGCCTCGGAATCATTGCCACGAGGTACGGCACTCGCATGGGAGTGATAAAGAACTACGATATCTACTAGTATCTGCCTCGGTGCTCCGAGCTGATTGCCGACCCAAATTGACCGTCCGGCGACTCTGAGGTGCACGCGCGCGGATGATCGATCGTGCCCGGTTTCATGCCATTCGGGGGAGCTCCGAGCTGGTAACCTCTGCCGTAACCGCAGAGTGCCGTTATGCCACTGACATGTGGGGGTCCACGTGGGCCCCACCATCCTTTGGGTCCACGTGCAGTGACTCAACGGCACTCTGCCGTTAAGTTATACAACGGCAGAGGATCCGAGAGCCATTCAGGGGTACAGATGTAGTCGCTGGGTCTAGTATAAAATTTGTGCTGATCAATCTGCACTCCATCTTACATCCTCTTTTAGAAAACGAGTGCAGCGTCCCACATAGCCACATGTTTACGCGATTATATCTGCCTTAATTATTTAATTTGATTTGATGGTCTCTTGTTGTTATTATTTTCTATTCTAAATCTATTCAATTTTTTTATTGTAGACGATGAGAACTTTTTTAAAAATATAACATGGGTTCTTATTTTCACTATTTTTTATTCTAAATTTATATTATTATTTCACGTAGCTAATACAAACTCTTTTTTAAATCTAGTGTGGACTATTTTTTATTTTTATTTTGAATTTCTTTATTTTAATCTAACCTGTTATAATATGATCCCACAACAATCAACAATGTAGATCTTTCTTTTTCTTTCCAATTAACATGGGATTTTCTAGTATTTTAGGATTAATGTGGTAACTCCCTTGGATCATGTTTTAATTATATACTAATAGAAAAGAACTCTCCATATTTTGTATTTTTAGTGATTGAATCCTTTTCCTTTCTCACCCCTTTCTCTTGGCCGATTTGGCTCCGTGATCACCGGTGACCACCATCCTCCCCAATGGCAACCATATCAATGTGTGGCTCAGCTCAAACACCGTGTAGCGTGGACAGGTGGCACACCAGGTCTTGTAGACACCGAGATGTCCAATGTGGTCACTAGGCGGGAAGGGCAGTTGACCACACGCACGAAACTGAGTTGATCATTTGAAATTTGAATTCGAAGATTTTTATCTTTTTTTTTTGCAAAAAAAGCATGTGAGGGGAGTGGGTTGAAGACGAATCTTGGACTATATCTAGTGTTGCAGGCGTGTACGAAGCCACATTAAGAGCATATCTGCCCCTGTGTCAAGCCTCTGCATCACTGTTCGCCCGCCAGCCCACACGCGCTACAGTAAAAAAGACTCTGCTAGGGATGCTCTAAGTAGTGGAAATCCGTTTTGATAGATTAATTCATGTTGTTTTTTGATCATCTAGCATTTTCTTGATAGGTGACATCATTTTTTGCAAATCACGAAATTATAGGTGGAGTATTCTCAAATGTGGTTTCATTTATTAGTTTTTGGGTCTTTTGGTTTTCGAAGCTACGGATAGATGTGGCCAAAATTTAGTTTCAATAGATAACGAGATAATTTCAGCATTGAGTAACACATCATGTGCAACATTAGACATTAATCCTACTAGGATGAAATTGAAAGAACATTTGAAAAGGAGTACACATGAAGCATCTCGGTTTGGAGCCCCTCACTGCCACCTAGGCCAACGGCCGAAAAGGAAGGAGAGATACAGGAGAGGGAGTAGAGGAAACACCACCAACACTCACATAGCGACGAAACAACTCCTAGAGCAGCAAACCTGGCGGAAACCCATAGCGCAAGACGGCAACCACTACGCCTCCTACAAGGTAGAGTCGGGAAGAACCCGCCGCCGTCGCAAGACTGCTAGGGTTTTCACCCAAAGCAGGGAAAAGTCCGAAAGGTGATGCTTCCAACGAGGGAACAACACCAAAGGTGACGCCAATACCAGCCCAAAAGGGCGGGGCTTTCGCCCAAAACTTGCCCTACTAACGCACAAAGCGGAGGCCGCCGATGGTCAAAAGCACCAGAAGAACCGAGCCGCCGGCCGAAGACGCAGAGTCGAAAAACGAGCACGAACGCCGCACCTGACGCGGAAGACGCCGCCTACGCCACCCGACACCTCGGAGAAGAGGAGGGTCAAAATGACGGGGACGGGACCAGGTCAGGAGGCAGAGAACGGGGACGCCACCAAAGAAAGGTCACCAGCCAACGCCACCAGAGAGGGGCCACCACGCCTGGTGGCCTGCGCACGGGAAGCGAAGGAGACCAGACGCCTCGCCACCTAGGCGTCGTAGGCCGAACCCCGCACTAACCCAGAAAACGCCAACCTAAACACCGAGCACCTCGCAGGGAGGGGAGGGCAAGGAGGCGAGGACGAGACTAGGCTAGAGATAGGGGTCACCGGGCCGCCAAAGGACGGGCAACGGCCCACCACGCCACCACGGGAGGAGCCGAGGAGACGCCGGACACACGCCCCTGTAGCCCACCTGCTCCGTCCACTTCGGCCAGGTACTGAAGCGGACCCCCCAAGTGGCCTCCACCGAGACAGGCTCAGGGGGAGGGGAAAGATGGAGAAGATGCCGGTGCCGAGCTCCGCCGAGCTACGAGGACACCGGACCCACAACCCTGGAGCACGCTCACTCCGACAGCTCAGGCCAACACACCACCAAATCTGGGCCTCCTGCCCATGGATCCAGCCTCACACAGAGTGGTCCCCCCGGGGTGATCTCCGCCGAGACGGGCCCAAGAGGAGGGGAAGAAGGAAGAAGAGGGAAAGCCGGCGCCGAACTCCACCACAGTGCGCGAAGGTGAGGACACATAGGAGATGAGGGGAGCCGCCAGCACGTCCAGGACCGAAGGGGAGGTCACCGATCGCTGAGATGATCCAGATCTACGGCCAGATCTGGGAAGGAGGTGGCCACCGAGGAAAAGGGGGAGGGCGAGGGTGCCGCTGACGAAGTGGGAGGCCAGGGAGACCGTCCACCAACCGGATCTGGGAACGAGGTGACCATCGGTGCCGCCGGCAGGCCGGGTTCCGTGAAGAACGCCACCGCCAGTCTGTGGATGTGGTCAGGAAACGCCGGTTGCCACCACCGCCGGGCATCGCCGGCAACCAATGCCAGTCGCCGCCGAAGGATCCGCAGGAGTAGTGCAGCCTCGACTCCGAGAAGGCGGCATGGCTAGACGCCACCGACCCAGCCCGTGCCAAGGTAGGAGAGGAAGGAGGGGGGGCCGCCGCTGCCGCCCCCGACCGGATCAGGCGATGGGAAGCCACCGCTGCACTCCAACGAGAAGGGAAAAGGGGGCCGGGCCACCAGGCACCGCTGGCCCCGCGCGGAAGCAGGTCGTCACCCACGGGCGCCGCCGTGCCGAGGATCGAAGGGAGGGGACCGTGGCCCAAGAGCGGATCTGAGGGAGAGGAGGCCGAGGCTCGCCGGCCACGGGCGCCGCCCGCCCCGCGTCGAGGGGGGCGGGAAGCCGCAGACCCGTAGCACGCCATGGAGGTCGAGGTGCTGCCGTCGAGGAGGAAGGACGTCGTCGCAGTCGCGCTGGGGGAGCAGAGAGGGAAGGGGCCGCCGCCCGTCCCGGCCCGATCGCACCGCCATCCGCCGGCTCCAGATCTGCTCCAAATCTGATTAGATGGAAGGCTTGAGAGAGAGAGAGGAGGAGGAAGGAAGCCACTAGGCAAGGAGGAAGGATGGCGAGGGAGGGAGATGGGCCGCCGCCGGTGTCGGTGCCGGCGGTGCGCGGAGGGTTTGCTGGCGACGGCGGCTTTCTCCCCCGAGCCGCCTCAAGCGAGACGACGCGGGGTCGGGGAGAGAGTTCTATGGAAGGAAAACTGCTTCAACACATTGTGATCGTGACGTCGTCTTTTGGTTTTCGAAGCTACGTATAGATGTGGCCAAAATTTAGTTTCAATAAATAACGAGATAATTTCAGCATTGAATAACACATCATGTGCAACATTAGACATTAATCCTACTAGGATGAAATTGAAAGAACATTTGAAAAGGAGTACACATGAAGCATCTCGGTTTGGTGGGCATGGGGTCAACGATCGACGCAACAGCAGCAAGTCAGCTCCTAGTCTCAATGAATGTGCACATGCAAAACACCAACTACAATAGTAAAAGGGGTATATAGCCAAGTCACTGGTTGACCAACTGAGGGTGGACTGGATCGCAGCTTCGCAACGTTCGTGCATTGCGCACCAATCTCAAAGCAGCTTCACATGCCGCGGCGCAGCCTGATAGGCAGGCGCAGCCCCCATACCTCGGGGCCCACCCAGGGCAGGTGGAGGAAGCAGAAGAATCTTCGGGGGTTGAGCTGCACCTTTCGTCGCCTTCCCCTAAACCCAAAAGGAAAACCCTTTAAAACATGGCACCACCACCCCCACTTCCCACCTAGCTACGACGGCTTTTTAAAGGCCATCCCCACTCACACCTCACGCTTTCCTTCTACCCACATGCGCACAGTCACACACTCACTGCGCGACCATCGATAGGCGATAGTTAGCAAAGCCCAGCTGAGCCTGAGCTGATCGAGCTGAGCTCCCGACTGCCGCCATGAGCAAGGAGAAGCACCACCGCGACTGGATCCTCCGGCGGTGCTGCGGCTCCATCGCCGCCTGCATCCTCACGCTCGTCGTCCTCGTCGGCTTCATCGTCCTCGTCATCTACCTCGCCCTGCACCCCTCCAAGCCCTCCTTCTACCTCCAGGACGTCCAGCTCCACACCATCGACCTCTCCGACCCCGCCATCTCCCTTAACCTCCAGGTTAATTAATCCCGTGCCTGTGTGCTCATCAATTGCCTATACATTTCATAATTGAAATCTTGCTGCTAGGAATTATTTAACGGCATGCAAAATCTAGATGACTCCAGCTGATAACTAGTTAGGACACGTCGATGCAATCCTATTTGTACACATGTTTCACACAAACCTTTACATTGCCCTCCTTGCATGATTGTTTGGGATAGGTGACCATCGCGTCGCGGAACCCGAACGACCGGGTGGGCATCTACTACAAGAGCCTGGACGTGTTCACGACGTACCGGGAGGAGGTCGTGACGGTGCCGGTGATGCTGCCGCCGATCTACCAGGGGCACAAGGACGTGTCGGTGTGGTCGCCGGTGATGTCGGGGGAGTCGGTGCCGGTGTCGCAGTACCTGGCGGACGCCATGAAGCAGGACATCGCCGCCGGGTACGTGCTCCTCCACGTGAAGGTGGACGGCAGCGTCAAGTGGAAGGTCGGCAGCTGGGTCTCCGGCGGGTACCACCTCTTTGTCAACTGCCCCGCGCTGCTCGCCGCCAGTGGCAACGCCGTCGGCGGCGCCTTCTCCATGAGCGCCACGGCCGGCGGCGGCCCCAACAGGACCGTCTCCCTCAAGTTCGCGCAGCCGGCGGACTGCACCGTCGACGTGTAACGACGTCGGTCGGCTCGCCTGTACCAGTATCAAAGCACGTAATTTTTTTCAGCTCGTCGTCGTCGCTGGTTTCGTACGTACGGCGGCGCCGTTTAGAGCGACAGGTGGAAGCGGCGAGTATTAAGTCTGCACAAGTTTTAAATCTTGTAGCAATCGTACGTACGTAATAGTGTAAATTCATCGCGTCCTTTTCCCTTTTGAATCTGTGCAGAATAAAGCTACTTTAGACTACACGAAGCTAGCTAGTATAATTTGTTGTTGTAGTACATCTACCTGTAACTTCGTATAACTTCGTATAATGTATGCTATACGAAGTTATTACGAGTAAAAAACGGTTTCTGTATCCCCTCTCTTGGAATCCACATGTCCTTACAAGCTTCAATAGACTGCCCATCTCCAATGTGCCAAAATAACCCCTTCTGGATTAGTTCTCTTCCGTAACATATATTTTTCCAAGTGTTGGAAGCCTGAGCTGGAACCTTATAAAAATAACTTCGAAACCTTGAAAAATATACACATATGAAATATGGAAAAAAACTGATGAACTTAGAACATTAATTATTGAAACTTTCTAAAACTACCGATGAAACTTTTAAAAAAAGGACTAATGAATCTTTCATAAGTGGAGTAATAAAATTTGAGAGTGTAGTGAAACTTAGAAAAAATACCAGAGAAACTTGCACAATGTATTAATGAAACCTATAAAAGGACCAACGAAATTTGGCTACCTGCTCATAAAACTTGGAAAATGACCAAGTTTCACCCATGCAACCAAAACGTTCCCAAGAACAAAACAGTTTCAGCAAGCAAAACATCAAGTTTCACGAGTTCGCTGATGTCGGTTCTATTTTAAAATTGGGGATGAAGCTCCTAATATGCAAATAAGAAAGATTCACAATAATAAACACAAAGTTCCACGGGCTGAAACCAAGTTTCACACATACAATGCTAAGGCTATCATTAAGAGAGTAGAGTTGGAAGAGAGAGGAGAGGAAGAGACATAAGGATCCATGAGAGAGAGGTAAGAGAGATAACGAGTCATGAAAGAGAGAGAGCGCTGAAAACATGAGAAAAAGCTTGCGAGTTGTGATAGTGACCTGCGAGTGGTTGGCTGGTTGCGCTGGTGGTTGGCTGAGCTCACACCATGCAAGCCTTCTCTCCACAACTCTGCTTCGCTTTGGTAAAAGAACAGTAGTGCCCTGGAGGTAGGGTTGCAAGAAAAGCTCAGAGGACTCCAAAATAGCTCAAGTTCAGCATGTTGGAGGCTTGGCGCGAGCTTCAAATGATCTCGAACTGTGCCTGTCTTCAAGCTTGCGAGTTTGGTCAAGCCAAGCTTGAGCTTTGTCAACTTTTTAAAATCTATTTCTCTATAGAAAATCTTATTTTTTTATGAAATATTTTATGAAATGTATTCGAGAACGAGTTTTCTCTAAGTCTACACGAGTTTCATTGAACTCGTTCAAACCTTTTGTTTTCTAATAAAATAATATTTCATCGAATATATTTGAGCCTGAGATCGAGCTTTGTTCAAGTTTACTCTACTTTTGGTTTATCGAGCCTAGACGAACCGAGCTCGAGTAAGCTTTGTTTGAGACTGAGTGATTCAAGAAATGGGGAGGGGATGGGAGTCGAGAGGGTCAGAAGAAATCGACGGAGGATGGCTCTCCTATTCTCTTTTACGGGACGGTGCTCTAATTAATGATTTGTGTTGTAATATACACGGTAGTCGTCCATAAACAATCACAGAGATCAATCACATAGATGAACACAAAGATGTAGAGAGGAAAAGCCAGGCACAATAATCTTTATTGATTCCTTCTCTCTGTGTACAAGGGGTTTCATATATATAGCCTAGCCTATATTTGGTTTTGCCCATAATACCCTTTGGGTTTGGGATGGGCTTCCGGCCCATAAAATACCTAGGGTTATAACACTCCCCTTAGGCTAAACCGCGATATGACAATGCCTCATCAAAAACTCCGTCCAAAAACCCAGTGGAAAAAAAGGATTGGAGAAAAGAGTACATTGCGCATGCATGTTGTATTGCAATATTGCCATGTTAAAACCTTGCTATGAGAAACCCAATGGGAAAACTCATATAAGGGAAAAAACAGTATAATATATAACCTTCAGGGTCTGATCTTCAGAATCAACACGGTCTACTGGACCTCTGCGTTATAAATCTTCTGGATCTATCTGTGGTGTGGTAAAATACTTTAATTGACCGTCATGTCAACCTACTGGGTTAGACAAAGTGAAACCTTCAGAGTTTCATATGAAGCGAATCAATATTTAGCTCATGCTCCCCCTCAGGATGACATCCCAGATGTCTTCCGACATTCGATGTCTTCTGAACATCACACAATGCTTCTGGAAAGTGTGAACAAAATAATTTGAGAACAATATAGTTTAATCTTCAAGTACCACTATACACTTCTGCAATATAAGCAACATTATCCTAATGGATAAACATGGGGTATGGATGGTATTCATGCCACATAACTCCTGGATATGATCTCCATCCTTTCTAGCCTAGCCAAACATACACGTGAGGCTTTATATAAAGCACTAATCTCAAAACACAATGTGAAATTTAGCGATATGCGGATTACACATGAATCCCGCATCCAAATAACCCAACATGGTCCTCGGTTAACAAACAACCTGAGGCCCTGCATACCTAGCAGGTCCCTAAAGACAATTTTAGTATCGGTCCAAACTTCTGGTTGCTGCCGCACTAAGTGCTTACAGAGGCAAGAAACTTCTGATCCTAAAACCTCATATTGTCTTAGGTTTAAACAAGTATGTTCCACTTCAGGAGATCACACTAACATGTGGGGTCCTGCGCATGTCCTGCGCATTTGCGTAGTTAGATGATCGTATATTTGATATAAACTCATTTTATTATCTCGTTTTGACATAGACTCCTATTTGGTGGATGTGAGCTATTGTTTTAATCTAATCGTTATAATTTAGATATACAATAATTGACGTCGTAGATCTTTTCTTTTTTTCTTGATTAATATGGAATTTTTAATATTTTAGGATTATTGTGGTGTCTTGCTTTAGCTGTGCTTTTATATTATTAGGCGGGACTGGTTTGACACAAAGTGACTGAGAGTTATTTAACTCTCATTCGTTTTTCTAGGTCGTAGACCAAACAACTCATAGGAAACGGTAGCATCTAGATATGTGAGAGAATTAATTGAGATTTATCTAAAAATCAGTTGTCTGGTGGTTAGTAAAAGCGCAGGTGGCTAGCAAAAGCGTAATAAATAATAGATATTTTGGTTAATTTTGTAACGCTGTTTGTGAAAAATCTCAAAGTCGAAATGTAAACATCCTGCAACATATATTATCGGTTTTGGGTTACTGAAATCATCAGTTAAGACCCAAAATTTCTATTACAATAATTGCAGTGCTGCTTAACACGCTCTACCGGACGAGTGCAGGCCGTACGGCCCATTCGAAGAGGAATGAATTTTTATGAGATGCAGGTACCGGTACGTGTGCCGTCGTCAATGCCCGTGCAAGTGACTCGGAAGAAAAAATGATGTGGGCTAGAGACGGAGAGTGACCCGCCAACGCACGTACGAAGCGGTATCTGGCAGCGCGTCACGTCAATCACGTAGCCGAATGGATTGATCATCGAAGCCATGAGTATGACCGACTGGCGGGGTCGGTCCCGAAACGTACGCTGCGATGTTTTTATGGGATCGGGAAATTAGCCGGCACCGACAACGCCGCGGGATCCCTCGCCTCGCGCCTCGCCTCGTGCCAGACACCCGTAACCGACGTGCGCCGCGGACAAATCCGTCGTGCCTCTCGCGGCTCGCATCGTCGGCCGCGCGCACAGGGCGCGCCACGGCTACTCGGCGAGGGAACCGAGCGTCCAGCGCCTGTGCTGCGGGCACCGACGGCACTGTGATACGGCGAGAGCGCGCGTCGCGCCAGGTGCTTACTATTCTGGCCTCCACGGAATTTTATTTTTCGAACAGACTACGGTACGGCAATACTGTACTTTGTCCAATAGATCATATATACTTCCTCCGTCCTACAAAGAATATATTTATAGGATTCTTTAGGCATATTATTAGCCATAAGAAATGACCTACCTGATCCAAATTAAACCTGTTAACAACCATATGTATACACCTTGGAAAGAAAAAATAGACAATTAAATGTGCATGCACCTTAGAAAGGAAAAAAAATCATATAAATAAATGTGCATGCACCTAAAAAAACAAGCAATTAGTCAACCAAATTGACCCATCTAGATAGTTTAAAAGTTATAAATGCATTCTTTGTGGGACAAAATTTAAACGCTAGAAATACACTCTTTGTGGGACAGAGGGAGTACACAGCTAAACGGTGGTGGACGAATGATAAAAATTAATGTAGGGCGAGCCTGAAATTAGTCAATGCCCACCGTTGATCTAGTGTACTATAAACCAGGCAAAATATATGCATACAAATCTAGCAATCATATAACTTCATGTTCACATCAATTTTATTGGTCGTATTTTAGTTTGTAAATCCTCTGAAATTGCAAAGAATGGCAATGCTGAGGTTTGTTGCTGAGATAATGGCATCAGTAACAATAGGCACTTTATAATGGCAGTTCCGAATATATGCAACTTAATAATGGCATGGATGAAAAAAAACCCTGTTAATAACCATATTGATGCACCTTGGAAAGAAAAAACAGACAATTAAATGTGCATGCATCTTAAAAAGAAAAAATCAGACAATTAAATGTGCATGCACCTTGAAAAGAAAAAAAAAGCAATTAGTCAACCAAATTGACCCATCTAGATGGTTCAAAAGTTACAAATGCATCCTTTGTGGGATAAATTTTAAACGCTAGATATACACTCTTTGTAGAACAGAGGGAGTGCACAGCTAAACGGTGGTGGACGAATGATAAAAATTAATGTAGGGCGAGCCTGAAATTAGTCAATGCCCACCGTTGATCTAGTGTACTATAAACCAGGCAAAATATATGCATACAAATCTAGCAATCATATAACTTCATGTTCACATCAATTTTATAGTTAAGTCCATAAAAAACTAAAAATATAAAAGTAACTTCTTAACATAATAGCATTACTATCTATTAATGGAATAGATAGCCACATATATAGTGCCAGGCCAAGCTAGTAAGTCACAAATAAAAGTTCAATCTAGATAAAAAAAATATAAATTAGAGAAATGGACTAACAATAATATAAATTTTAAAATAAAATATTTGAATAAATAAAAGCTATTAAACATACCACTCAGGATGCAATTTCGGAGGCACATGTAACTGCATTCTAGTTTGAGGGGCTGAACAAATTAAGAATCTACACCGGAATTAGGTGAAATAGGAACTAAATCTCTTCGTAGGCATGTCTGAACAAAGAAAAGATTCAACAAATTTTAGTGCATGATACCCTATTGTCAGTTTGTCAATTTTATTTTCACATTACATTGTAAAATTGAAATGAAATCTAGCATTCTAGCTCCAGTGCTCAACTGCAGAGCTGCTCAAGGTAATCTAATCTTTAATGAACTATTCAATTCACACACTAAATGACAAACTTAATCCAAAAAGCAATTGATATAGAATTGACTAATTGATCAAGGTGGGTGTCTCAAATCAGACGTCTGATAGGAGTTATACCATCAGATGCATGGTGTCAACATGACGTTAGTATGGAACCTTATAAAAATAACTTTGAAACCTTGAAAAATATATACATATGAAATATGGAAAAAACTGATGAACCTTAGAACATTAATTATTGAAATTGAAACTTTCTAAAACTACCGATGAAACTTAAGAAAGACTAATGAATCTTTCATAAGTGGAGTAATAAAATTTGAGAGTGTAGTGAGACTTGGCTAATTACTAATGAAACTTACGAAAAATACCCGTGAAACTTGCACAATGTATTAATGAAACCTGACAAAAGAACCAATGAAACTTGGCTACCTGCTCATAAAACTTGAAAAATGACCAAATATCACCCATGCAACGAAAAAGTTCCCAAGAACAAAACAGTTTCAGCAAGCAAAATATCAAGTTTCACAAGTTCACTGACGTGGGTTCTATTTTAAAATTAGGGGTGGAGCTCCTAATATGCAAATAAGAAAGATTCACAATAATAAACACAAAGTTCCACGGGTGAAACCAAGTTTCACACATACATTGTTAGGATTCCATGACATACTCGGTGGATCCAACCGTCAAAGCTCACTAAATGAGGCTATCATTAAGAGAGTAGAGTTGGAGAAGAGAGAGAGAGAGAGAGAGAGAGGAGGAGGAAGAGACATAAGGATCCATGGAAGAGAGGTAAGAGAGATAACGAGTCATGAAAAAGAGAGAGCTGAAAACATGAGAAAAAGCTTGCGAGTGGTTGTGATAGTGACCTGCGAGTGGTTGCGCTGGTGGTTGGCTGAGCTCAGTGGCGGAGCCAGGACTTTCGAAGAGCCTGGGCACGACCTAAACTAACGCATGGACTACTAAAGAATGCTACCACATCATATATATAACACAAGCGAATTTGAGGCACATAATAGTCAATTTTCACTCAAATCATTGTCTAACAGCATTTGACATAAATAAAATGAGAAAAACATGATAAATACCTAAATTAGTATAGGCCAACCACATAAAAGAGGCACTGAACAAGTCCAAATAGAAACTCTGCAATAAAAATCATATGGGTTAGCCTTTTCACATCGTATAACTTAAAATTACAATCACAACTAGTATATTAAAAAAAACATGACATACCACTAATAAGCTACTCATGTCTGCGACGAGGCAAATTCATTTTTCTGGTCTTCATGCCAAGTTGTTGAAAAAGCTCTATTTCTAGCACCATCTGGTTTGAGCGGAAATTTCATTATTGGTTGTGTTGGTCCCCTTTGAATGTATGCTCTCCTAATTTGGTCTCTAATCTCAGGAGCATATTCATCTATTTGTTTCCTAAGTCCCGGATCACTTACAATGTCGTTCAAATTTAATTGAGCTGCTGGTGTTGGTGGTGCTTGCCCTTGAGTTTGAGGTGCCGGTGCCGGTGATGCTTGGCCTTCAACTTGATTTGCTGCTGCAAATTGGCCTTGAGCTTGCCCCGGTGGTGCTGCCGATGAAGGAGGGCGGGGGACCAAATATCTCCTCATCTCTGCAAGAGCAAGACTACAAATCAACCCTAAATGGCTAAATCCGTTCAAATTAGGGGAGTTTAAGGCTTTAACTAGCCTAATTGACTAAAGAGGACAAAGCCATTACGGGCTTACGGCATTACCTACCTCAACAGTCAACACAGAGACTCAGAGAGAGCAGGGCGAGGGCCGGAGGGAGGCCGGCGAGGCGGCTTCTCGGCGAGGCGGCGAGTCGGCGTCGGCGTCTCGGCGAGCCGGTGTCTCGGTGAGTCGGCGAGGCGGCGTCGGCGTCTCGGCAAGGCGGCGAGGCGAGGCGGCGAGGCGGCGAGGGCTGGAGTGCTGCTGTGCGCCTGTGCCTGTGCTGGACAGGAGGGGCAGGGTGCGCCCGTGCGGCGGCTGGCCTCTGGCTGAGGCAGTGAGGCCCGAGGGAGTGGCCGAGGTCCGAGGGAGTGGCCGAGGCCCGAGTGGGCCTTCCCCAGTGGCCCAGTTCCCCTTTTGGCCTAGGCTACAAAGGCCAAAAATACCAAACTCAGTTCTATATACCAAGGTACTAGTAAGTGGTATTTGGGCCGGGAGCCTGGGCCTGGGCCCGGGGTGGCCGGGCCTTGGCTCCGCCCCTGGTTGAGCTCACACCATGCAAACCTTCTCTCCACAACTCTACTTCGCTTTGGTAAAAGAACAGTAGTGCCCTGGAGGTAGGGCTGCAAGAAAAGCTCAGGGCTTCAAAATACCTCCAGTTCAGCATGCTGGAGGCTTGGCGCGAGCTTCAAATGATCTCGAACTGAGCCTGTCTTCAAGCTTGCGAGTTTGGTCAAGCCGAGCTTGAGTTTTGTTGAACTTTTTAAACTCTATTTCTCTATATAAAATCATTTTTTATGAAATATATTCGAGAACGAGTTTCCTCTAAGTTTACACAAGCTTCATTGAACTCATTCAAACGTTTTGATTTTTAATAAAATAATATTTTATCGAATATATTTGAGCCTGAGGTCGAGCTTACTCAACTTTTGCTCTTATGGAGCCTAGACGAGCCGAGCTCGAGTAAGCTTTGTTCGAGATTGAGTGATTCGAGAAACGGGGAGGGGACAGGGGATGGGAGTCGAGAGGGTCAAGAGAAATCGACGGAGGATGGCTCTCCTATTGTCTTTTACGGGACGATGCTCTGATTAATGATTTGATTGATTCCCCTGGGTTGGCCTCCATCCAATTTTCCCCTCATTCTTGCTCCCTGTCACTCCCCGCTTCTCTTCTACGTATAATTGGATGTGAAACAACGCACAACGGATAGGACAAGGGCGGGCGGGGAAATTCATAGATTTTGACAAAATTAGTCGGTGAAACTAGGTGAAATAAGATCAATAGAAGTCCAAAGCCGAACTGCCCATTCTCCAGCTCACCACGTGGCGATTTCTTGCCCCGCGTTGGCCACGCCATCCCTATTCCTTAGCCGTCCGATCAATCGGCGAATCAAATCCAGCCGTCCATATTAATCTAACCTTCAAAAGCATTTTTCTGCCCACCTGAGCAACGAGGTGTGCGCCTTAACGAGTTGGCTAGAGGAGCCAGCTTTCGCCTAAGAGACCGGGACCCCAGTCCGCCATTTTCCTCCGCGCCTTTTTTTCCCTTGGCTGCGACGCTGCACGTACGTACGCAGCCTCTCGCCTGTGCGTATCCCTCGGCTGTACGCACGTACACGCCTGTGCGTGCAGCGTCGGCTGTGCGTACGTACACAGCCTCTCGCTTGTGCGTGCAGCGTAAGCCTGTACGCAGCACGCACGGGCCTCACTTCTTCAAAAATGGCTTCTTAAAAAATAGAAATTAAATGAATTTAGGAAATTTTAAACCTTCATACATATATTGTAGGAGTATTTCACAATTGAATTTCGGAAATTTTAAACCTTCGTATATATTTTGTGTTTCGGAATTGAATTACGAAAATTTTAACTTTTATACATATTTTGAATTTTAGAATTTGATATATTAGCTTCCAGTTTTTTAAAATTTCCAAAATTTAATTTTCTAAATTTAGTTTCCTATTATTTTGTATTCTAAAATTTGCTTAATTCATGCTCGCGAATCCTACGGTTCGCGAAATTCTTAATTCTAATTTCCAAAATCCCAATCCGAATTGAAATGGAAATTTTGATATCTTCTAGACTCCCTTAAATTTATTTCTAAATTTTATTTTTTTGTATGCTTCACGCACAGGCCTCCCTTCTTAAAAAATAAAAAATTAAATGAATTTCAGAAATTTTAAACCTTCGTAGATATTTTGTATTTCACAATTGAATTTCGGGAATCTAAAACCTTCGTAGATATTTTGTATTTTAGAATTGAATTACGAAAATTTTAAACCTTCATAGATATTTTGTATTTTAGAATTTCATATATTAGCTTTCAGTTTTTTAAAATTCCCAAAATTAAATTTTCTAAATTTAGTTTCCCTGTTATTTTGTATTCTATAATTTCCTTAATTCATGCTTGCGAATCCTACGGTTCTTGGAATTCTTAATTCTAATTTCCAAAATCCCAATCCGAATTGAAATGGAAATAACACCTAGGGTTATAACAATTTGATTGATTCCTATCTTGTTCTCTTTTCATAGTCCTCGCTGCATAGTGGCCGATGGGCTGGGCACCTTGCGCTTTGCTCTTTTCGTCTCTGGCCTTCAACCTTCATTGTTCTACCTAGGCTTAAATTTTATGGGCTTTAGTCTCTACCTGGAATGCTGGGTCCGTCCCTTCACCTAAACGCCAAAAGCCTACACTAGTTGATGAGAACGATAGAAGTGCAACACTGCAACCGGAGATGTTGGGCTTCTCCCTTTCCACCACGGGCTACGCGACCGCCTCATTGCTATTCGTTCATGTTTTGGTGGGATGCGGTCTCGCCATCCGCAACCTAGTCCTGGCGCGGCGTCGCGTGCGTGCTTGGCAGTTAGCACTTGGCACCAGCCATGCGCGTTGTCGAGCTGCTGCTCCTGCGGCTCCTCCTGGAGGGTTCCGTCTGGCCTCCCTCCAATTTTCCCCTCATTCTTGCTCCCTGTCACTCCCAGCTTCTCTTCTACGTATGATTGAATGTGAAACAATGCACAACGGATAGGACAAGGAAGGACGGGGAAATCATAGATTTCGACCAAATTAGTCTGTGTAACCAGGTGAAAAAAGATTAAATTATAAAAATCGTATTTAATAACATGACACACACACCTAAAACACCCTATGATACATCATACACAAATGACACATATCACGACACACACCACGATGCACCTATCATGTTTTGGTGCTAGGGAATGGTATTTTTTTCATTTGCTTTGTCGTCTGTATTACAAGAGCAATCCTCAACAGTACATCAATAGGATTCTATCTGATGATTTCTAATAGTCTCTCGAAATGAGAAGAGGTTGGAGATGTCACTAGGTCCACATGTCATATCCATTGTCTAAACATTGACTGATAGGTGCCTATCACCCAACTGTTGAACGATAGGTACCCGTGACACCATACGTTGTCTGCGGCCAATGGTCAGCCACCTATCATCAAATGATCCGATGTTAGATGTCACTTCACTCGCGGTAGCGCTAGTGGGCCTAACCATCGTCCCTTTATCGAGCGATCGCTCCATCGGATTGCGAAGAACACCTATTTAATATGAATAAAAAACTTAATTTTAGAACAGAAATAATACGGAAAAACAAAATTTGTTCGGATGGAACAGAAAGCATGTAGTGGTTATGTAGACATGGGCGAAGAGGTACAAGTTGCGGCCCATGCATGTCTATCCATTGGATGCTTTTCTGGGCTTCTGAGGTAAGAGGTGTTGTTGCTGGAAGGCGCATACTTACACATGGGCTTTGGACACAAGGTGAGGCTAGGACATTTTATCGGCTGAACATACACGTATAGCCAAAACAAATAAAGTCCGTTTGCAAAGAGTATGCTTATTTCACTTTAATTTTTTACCCTTAAAGCTTAAAACTAATTGAAACACTTTGTTTTTTTTATTTTAGTGGACAATTAGGGAGATGCCACTCCTCAGTCTATAAAATTGTCCTATTTTTAAAATATGAAGACACCTCTAAAACTCTTAAAAACAACATCCTTTAAAAAGCAGATTCAACACAAACTCAACCACCTAAATATTCTCTCTTGAGAAAAGATTCAAGAATACTCTTAAAGATTATTGACTCTTGAATTAAGCTTTTTTTATTTCAAAGCTATTTCTTAAAAGCTCCAAAAAAAACTTGATCAACTTCTTGAAGCCACTTGAAGTTCTCAAAAAGTTTAAAAAATAAGCAACTTTTAAATTTTGTTTTTGAAAAGCATCTTAAGCAATTTTGACCTATCCATGCGAATATGTTTTGAGGTTATGCCTATGCATTGAAACAAATACAAAAAGAAAAACATTCGGGTTTCAGGCAAAGATTGATGTGTTTTTGTTATGAATAGGAGTTGGAAGCTGAAGCTCTTAGGGAGACTGATCCTTGTCCACAGCATATTCAGAAAAATTAACCAACCAATTTGTTTTGATTTATACAACCATTTAAAGAATGAATGAATCAAAAGATAGGACTACAAACGCTAACAAATAGAATATTTCTAAAGCTGCTCTAATGACCATCAAATCTGACAAAACGAACTAGCCCCATCAGCCCAAAACATCAGAAACCAGTCACTCCTCTTATTGCCTAAATCAGGGTTTCCACCATCAGGCAACAACAGGTTGAGCTTGCAATATGGATTAGTCTTCGTAAGCTCGGTGGTTAAGAATTTACGATCTGGTTTGCTCCTTCCATCAGGATAACTTGCAATCATCCGTAGTCCTGTGTAAACTTCATTAGTCATACCACATAAGCAATATCTAAAGAAAGTTTTCTTAGCAATATTGAAAGAGCTCCGTCATTCCATTAAAGAAGAAGTAAATACAAGTAAAAATCGACACAAAACACTGATCACACCGCGGTGCCACCAACTCTACATAGACCCAAGTTGCTAAGCCGATGTTATAGCATTGCTATCGAACTGTCACCAAACGGGTCACCCTACACAACTCTAGTTGCCACCCTCTCAGGCAGACCTGTCTGACATCTCATCGCCTTTGTTGTCCTGTTCTACCAAATCTAGCTAGCCTCACCTCACACATTGCCTCCATCACGTCCTCTCTAGAATCGGTCACCACTAGTCTACCAATCAAGGGATTTGGCTAGTCTCGGAGCTACTCAGGTCAACATCCCCACGCCAGGCACACCCTCTAGGCTCTGGCCGTGCTACTGTCTTCAACAATCAATGCTTCCACCTCCGACCATCACTCACCTACCTGAGCTTGACTTCTACGAATCATTGTCGCACGTGTTGTCCTCGCCAATCCACCTAGCTCGGTTCACGCCACTTTCATATTCGGTTGTTTCCTACACGACCTTTACCTGACTTGTGCTAATCTTCTATGTAGCACTAATGCACGTGTCGCCGCCTCACAATGGAGCCTGTCTCTTTAGTGTCCAGCCACCGATAGCCAACCATAGCCACACCGGCTTGCTCCCTCAATAGCTAGCCACCAATCTCCACTATTGTTCTTCCTCGACAAGAAGTAGTGGCGACAACAGTATAGCAGAACAATACCTCCTTGCTCAACGTCCTCACTCCCTTTCCATGCACCTCCAAGCTAGATTCATCACCATAGGATCTAGGCTCACTAGACATAGCCTTCTCAATGCCTCCTTTACATTAGATCTGGGTGGGCACGTCGGATATGGGTAGCACCCTACCCCGCAACCTTTCGAGAAGCAACCAATATTGTGGTTGCCACTCCTCCAGGCCACCATGACCACCAATGCAGTATCCAAGCTTAGCCTTGAGATAAACCACCAGCCTTCGATGACCCACATCAGTCATAAGAGAAGCATTCGGTTGTTGGCAGCCGCTGCCAATTAAGCCATTGATCTAGCCATAACCACAAGATTCGGCCTGATGCAGTGAGCTCTTTCACCAGGTAGATCACAAGCAACGATGATGCAAATGGCATTATAGGCGAGCCCAACAGCAGGGAAGTGAAGGGAAAGGGAGAAAAAAATAGGGAGAGGAGAAAGGGCATTCCAGCACCCATGCGAACAACAATGATAGGGAGGGACATCGGTAATGGGAACCCTAAATGATGGATACTGAGGCACCCTCGAGTCGCCAAACAGGACTGCTCAAATAGCTGAGAGAAAATATTCTAACGGACCAACTTAGCGGCAGGTGTTTACTTTTGAGATTTATAACACCCACATGCTCAATTAAAAATCATTAAAAAAAACGCACATGCAAAAAAATTCTAGAAGTTAAACAAAATATTTTATACATAGTTGACCTAAAAAACTTACAAATATGATTTCTATCTAAAACAACAACAAAGGAGTTGATCAACAAAAAAAATCAAAAATAATAATATAAACATATGTATAAGTTCTTTCTAATACAAAATAACTAAATTTCCAATAGAAAACTATGCGAAAAAATAGTGTACACTAAGTGAAAAAAATAGTCACCAAAGTGAAAATACAATGTAAACTAACCGAAAACAATAGTTGTCTGTCTAAAACTAAAAAAAGCATGTGACTCTATTTAGCAAAACCGATATTCTAATCTCTAAAATAAAGTTAATCAGTTTATTTACAAGAAGGCATGATTTCTTACACCATAAATCATATTCCGAATCTTCGTCTTTCACACGTTGACATGAATATATCATCTGCTTCCTTATCGGCTTCATCACCATCATCATATGCCCTCGTACTCGTACTCGCCTGGAAATTATTGTCATATATTGTCGACGGAAATATCGCATTGATACCTTCATATATCATCTGCTCCCTCGCGTCACCGTCATCGTGTATCATCCTCGTATTCGTGCTCGTGTGGACATCGCCGTGCATCGTCGGAAAACCCGGCGCTGTCGCCGGCGGCGAGCAGGTGCCAAGAGCGCCCGGTGGCTGCTGGCGGGATGCACGGCGGCACAGCGCCAGTTGTTGCTGCACCATGGCGAGCTCGTCTAACTCCTTCTGCAACTGATCTTTGAGGATATTGACGATGCCTTGGCAACCGTGCACCGGGTAGTCCGCGCGGGCGTTGGACTCGTAGATGATGGAGTTCATGCAGTCCTTCCGCTTCTCTGGTTCGGCCTTGTTGAGGAGCTGGAGCATGTTCTTCACGCCGAAGAGTCGGAGCGCGTTCTGGAACTGCTGGGGCTTCTCCGCCGGGAAGTAGGGCGCGAAGACGCACCCCGGCTCGCACCGGTGCCGCTGGTGCTTGCACGCCGCGCATGCCGGCGTCGCGCTGCCACTGCATGACGCTGATGAAGATGAAGGCGCCGAGGACGTGGAGGAGGGGCGGGGCGACGGCAAGGTGTAAGTGGTGGTGGCTGCGGCGGCGGTAGATGGAGGTGGTGGTGACGGCGGCGGCGGCGACGGTGGCGTTGCTGGGTTCGGGGGCGTGGCGTCCCCGGCGTCCATCGGCATGCATCTCTTGGAGTCTGCCATCGCGCGAGCTGATTAACTGATTTATATATCTACTAGGTGCATATTTAACGATCTCTACCTGATTAACTAATTCCAAACGGTGCTTGTTATTTAAGCCGATCAAAGGCGGTGATACAGATAACTACGGGAACGGGAACGGATATGATATGCATGTTTAGGGTACGTAACTTATAGATTCATATTTAGTTTGTTCTTGTGGGGAAAAAAGAAGAAAGATATAGCACCGTTGCAAAAGATCTCTGTATCAAATCAGCATTAATCATTCGATTAAAATACAAAATCAAAAGGATTGTCCCTCCACTTCTCACTTCTCTCCTCTGCCCATCCCCCCGTTGCCTGCAAGTGTCCGTAAGTCCGTTCAAGCACCTTCATACACGGTTCGTCCACGTGCTGCCCGGGAGCAATTCGTGCCCTACACTGCCCCCACCTGCTTCCGCCGCCTCAGCGCCGCCCCTGCAGTCGCCATGTGCGTCGACGGTGGTTGGAATGATAAACAGAGAAAAGAAGGATAGGATCTATTCTTGGTATTTTACAAATAGGGCAAACTACCCATTAAACATTGGCACTTATCGAGTATAGAATAGATCTGCTTCTCCTTCTTCTTACGAACAGAATTAGCTTCTTATTTTATTTTTAGTGGAATGAAATAAATATTTACGCTTTCTGACAAAGAATCCCCTAGAGGGGCTAGATCCATAGGATATGGATAGTCTTTTCTAATACGATAAAAATAATGCTACGTCGTGTCTACTTTTCTTTGCTAAAGGGGTATTTCCATGGGGTTTGCCTTGGTATCGTGTTCATACTGTTGTATTGAATGATCCGGGTCGATTACTTTCGGTGCATATAATGCACACAACTCTAGTTTCTGGTTGGACCGGCTCGATGGCTCTATATATACGAATTAGCGGTTTTTGATCCCTCTGATCCTGTTCTGGATCCAATGTGGAGACAAGGTATGTTCGTCATTCACTTCATGACTCGTTTAGGAATAACCAATTCGTGAGGCGGCTGTAGTATTTCAGGAGGAACTGTAACAAATCCGAGTATTTGGAGTGATGAAGGCGTGGCAGGTGCGCATATTGTGTTTTTTGACTTGTGTTTCTCGGCAGTTATCTGGCATTGGGTATATTGGGACCTGTTCCCGCGTACCTTGGAATCACTGCCACCGGTCCTTCGGGTGGGGATGAAATCATCTGCCATTGCTCACCCTCTGCCATGTGGGTCCTAGGCCCACATGACAATGGGTGTAAATGCACATGTGCAGATATAACTGCAACAGCAGAGAAGCTCATCTCCCTTCGGGTTTGACGTACATTTCTTCAATGGTATCATCGTCAGTCTCCTGTTCAGTTAGAACCTGGTCATCGAGTGATTCTTCTGAAACTGAAAGCAAATATTCAGGCTCACTACATTTTTTTGTTTTTTTGTTTTTAGCTACAATAGAACTGGAAATCTTGTCTAAATCTTGAAGAAAAATGTGACCAACCGTTTACCGTACAGACTACTTACACAACTCCATACTTTGTGAGCCAGTTTGTAATTTTTTATTATAAGTTGGAACAAAAGCGATAAGGGAAAAAGATTAGTGCATATTTTTTATTTACATGCTTCTGATTCATATTAGACCCATTCATGAATTCTTGTATTACAGGTCTAGTGGCTTATTGCTTTTGATGAACTTGATTTTTCCAGGAGCACTGTATGTTGGGCTTTTGCCGGTCTTGGGCCTTGGCCCATTCGGATAATAAGAAATAGGGAGAGGGCAGCAGCTGCTGCCCAAGCTCGCTCTGCTCGCGGCGGTGGCGGTCGTTCTGCTGGCATCGTGAGGCTGGTCCTCTAGCTTCCTCGCGCGGTTCATTGCTCCGCCATGCTTATGCTCTATCTATTTTAGCCGGTTTCCCTCTTGGTTTTGGGTGTGTGCTTGCACGAGCTTACTTTTCCCCTATTTTGCTGTTCACTTTACTGCTCTTCCTCACCCATCGGTTCGCCGGTCGGCGGTGGTCTTCGTGGTGGTGGTGCTCGCCCTCTCCGACTCGGGTACCCGGTGGCAACGGGTTTGGGCGCCGAGTCCCTATGCTGCTCCTCTTCTGCTTCTCGAGTCTCCACCTCGGCTCGGTTCATGGTGGAGGCGACAGGCATCGTATCTCCGGATCATCTCGTCGGTGGTTACACGGTGTAGCCCAGTGATCTGTTTTCTAGGACATCGAGCTGTTTGCGCTTTGCCTTTCTTCGTTGTCTTCCTTGTTTGCTCGGATCCGACGCTATGTAAGAATTTCTGAGACTCCTTTGTGGTTGTTTGTGCAGTGTACCAATTGGAGATTGTTGGGTATCTAATTCTCGGATCAGAGGCTATATCTCTGATTTGGAGCTCTATATTGTGGATTTGGTTTTACCCTAAAATTGCTCTATGATGATAATCTAATTGAGACTATACGCATATAATTTGTTGATTATATCTTGAGATTTTATCATTTAGTAGCTGCATTGTTTAAGAATATATTAAGTTCATCCCATTTTGCCATGAATTGTTGATGCTCGGCACACTGGATGATTGTCCTTATTGTGTGGCATGTTCCTGGTGTCTTTCGGTTGCACCTGAGTGCTGTTCGGTTTGCACTTAGCATTCAAATATCTGATTCTGGTACCTACCTATTGCATCCATGTGCTATGTGATTGGTTTAGATAGTTCCGGCTATCTTCAGTGTGTTATATTCAGCAGCTCTGTTAGGCATATTAGGATGTTTTGAGCAATTTCTATTCCAAGACAGTGCAGAGATAAATTGTCTAATTCTTGACATTGATCTCAAATTCCTTAAAATCATTGAGTACGATAACTAGGATAACTAGGACGACTGTTTTTCAGCAACCAGTTATCGGTTAAATCTGAGAGTTCTTTAATTAACTCAATGGTGATGGTGATTTATTCACTTGATTTGCTGGCTGTCATGTTCTTTAATTGGTATATCATGTTACTTGATGCTTCGCAGTCCAATCTTATAAAGTACATGATAAATATTTTATTTCATGGTATTGATGTGTTTTTACTCATATTATTTATATTCTATTTATTTGGTTAATTTTTTATACTTATACCGTTCAACAATCTATACGGGCTGCACAAACCCGCGCGTAAGCGTCATCGCCTCCACCCTGTCAAGGCGGCCCTGTCGAGGCCACACCATTTGCCGTGAACTCTTCCAACGGCAAGGTCAAGTTCTTCTTAACACAATCGTTTTGGGTTTGATCCGAAAGCTAAGAGCTATCGCTGTTGCATTTGATGTGACAAGTGAGCAATAAATTGGTTTAGCCCAAATAAATCGTGTGATGCTGATGTTTTGTTGATCCTTTAGCATGCAGGTCGGGGAAATTTGTGAATGAACTGATTTTAATTTAATTGCCTTTGTGCATTACTTGACGCAGTTTTTAGTTGTCATGTGAACTTTGTGAAATACATGGACCCCGGTTATCTTCATAGCAGGCTGCGAGGACTACCCAGCAAGGGGTGGGTTGAGACGGCTACACGCGCACAGGGGACACTCGACCTGTCAGCCAACCTTATACGGCAAGTAAAGATAAATATAGAAGTCTATCACAAATAGAGAAGATATGATTGTAATCCCGGATAATCTGGCAGATAGAGATAGGAATCCTACCTCGTAATCGACCGGAACTCTATCAAGTAAGCCTGCCCCCCACTATATAAGTCGGGCAGGGGACCTTGGTTCGACATGCACATCTCTACACCCATCCAACATACACATCTCCTGGTTTGATCATCAATCCATCATAATCCCAATAACACAGTAGAAATACTTTTTCTTGGGTAAAGGAACAGAGGATTCGATCGATTTCTCTATCGATCCTGATATACGTAATAACTCGGGCATCTATTTCAAATGCATATCCCATTCTTTCGCAGCAGGGTTATGAAAACCCACGAGAAGCAACCGGACGGACAAGGGTATTACCTCCACCGTGAGTGCCTGAACCTGCCATCGAGTTTGGATCAAGCGCATAACCCCATATATAATCATTGCCGATAAAACCCCTCGGCTTAACAAACGTCGACAGTTGGCGCGCCAAGTAGGGTCCACGACAAGATCAATCTCATCAAGCTCGATGGCAGCGATCGTCGGCATCCGTTGATCCAGAAGGAATTTCGGGACGAGACTGGATGCGTCGAAAAGATAATCTCGTTAGCTTTCCAACGAGTGGTAGAACGTCGAAAACAGAGTCTGAATGTGTCCATGGCGTCCTTTGAAGACAGACTGCACATGAAGATCGTGAATCCCGGCAAACCCGACAAGCTTGTCGACGACCTCCTCGTCATGGGGATCGGCCACAGCACACCTCATGGATTGTTGCTAACCAGCGAGGAGGAGGCGATTGGATCGCCGTGAACAACTACTTTCATATGACTACGTGTAGATTGTTTAACCGGCTTCATCGACTCGTATTTTGCTGCACTGCATGTCGTTTTTTGCTTCGGAAGCTTGGATTTCATCACCGACAACTTCGTCAATCTCGCGCTCTCGGACTCGGACCAAATCCGATCTGAGGGCAACTTCATCAATGACCGGCCCAGACACCTCTTCATGTTCAAGAACGCTGTCGCCGTATGCCAACGCGTAATGCGCTGAAGGCTTAAGCTTACTCTTTTGAACTCGGACTAAATCCGATCCGGAAGAGACTTCATCAACACATCAGGATCCACTCTATCGGACTTGGACAAGATCCGATCTGGGAGGGACTTCAACAGCGCTTCACTCGGACTCCCGTTCGTGTTGAGGAGCGCCGCCGTCGCCTACCGACGAGTAGTGCGCCGGGGGCTCAGTTTTCGACTCGGATACGGCAAGGACCCGACTGAGAAAGAAACTCGGATGGTGACCATCATTAGCAGCAAATCACTCGGACTAGACGATCATGGCATCTATCGTGTGACGCCGGCTTCATCAACCGTGAGGCGAACGTGAGAAGAAGATGCGATCTGTTCTCATTTAGAATCTGGATGGAACTTGTGTCGCAATTTCCCGTTGAATCTGAAGGAGTTTCGGGGTGATATAAGGTGTTGTAAAGTTTATCTCGTTATCTTTTCAACGAATCCAAGAACACTTAAATCCGAGTTTGGATACAACCGTGGAGCCTGTTTGAAGACAGAATGCGCATGGAAGTCACGAATTTCGGCGAGCTCGTAAAGCTCGTCGGTGCTAGCCACGGCGTGAGGACCGGTTGTGCCGCACCTCGTGAGACATTGAAGAATAGAGAGGTCTTTTATCGACCATCGTCGAGCTACACCAATCGTGTGGATATCATTTATGACTACGGCCGACTTCGCCGATCACGGCCGAAAACTCGACGAGCATGTGTTGTTCGACGCCGACCACGATGCATGCTGCTCGGTGTTGATCGAGACTTGAACGACTACTTCCATATGGCCACGTGAAGATCGGCTGCCCTGCATTTCTAGAGCAGAATTTTGATTCGTTTTATATAACAGCGCCACGAGCGACCAAGTACACGGATCGGCGACATGCCTACACCGGCATTCCGGCCGTACAAGTATACGGCTCGGAGACAAGTCTACACCGGCGTTCCGACCATACAAGTCTGTGGCTCTGGAACACGCTGAAAGGGATATGCCCTAAATCAATCATAGTGATGATTGTACCACGTCTTTGTTCATGTACATATGATAATGTTGTTTATCGGTTCCCTGAATAAATGTCACGACTATGTCCATTGGGTATGACTTGATTGTGAAACACATTGTCATATGACTTTATTCTGAACGAGTCTATGATCCATATCATTATGAGGAGCGGTGATGATTTGATCAGCATACGTATTGGTTGATGGTAATGTTTCACATACCATAGATATAGAGATATCAAACCAATAGTATGGACGCATGTTGGGGAATATGGGCAGTCAGACAGACCTACTCCGAGACGCTGTGAGTTGTTATCTCTTATAGCGCCATCAGCGTATAGTGTCGAGTGGTATACGTATACGGTCCTTAGACCTGAGATTGTCATGGATGCCCAGCATGTTGACTCGTATACTTTGGTATCATCAAACGTTACACCGTAACATGGTAGTTATAAAGGTGCCTACTGGGTATGCCTCGGGGTGTGATAATCAAGATGGAATTTGCCCCTCCAAAATAACAGAAGAGATATCTCTGGGCCCCTCGTGTGGATGGATAGGAAAAGCGCACGGCCGTGCTAATATGACTAAGGGGTTAGTCATGGTATGTATCCATTCTACTACCGAGTGAAATTAGTCGGGCTATCAACAAGGGTGACGCGCATCTCGCCTTGAGCCTGACTAGTATTGGGTGGCAAAAGGATCGGCAGTGTATCAAGGTTCAGCCGAATAATGATTCTGTGCATTCGGGTGGTCAATACATACTGCTAGGTGCCTCTTTTGATCGGTGGATTGGAAATGAGTTTCCGGATCCACGGCCGACTTGCACTGAACATAACGGGTCACACACTTAACGGGTTGGAACTGTTTAATGGGTTTGTACGTGGATATGATCTACATAAGAGATAGACACCCTAGTGGGCCGAAGCCCACTAGCGTGACTATATAAGGAGTGGCATAGGGGTGGCGTTGGTAGATAAGTTGAGCCTTCACCACGTATAGCCGTCGCGCCCCCCTTACTATCCAGAAACCCTAGCCACACGGCTAGGTGCTAGCGCACCCAGTGAGGCGTTCCTGCTCGGTACGTGTGGATACCGCTAGAGGCGCTGTCATACATGGAAGCGCTGTTCGGTTGGATCATCGGCGAACACAGGTGAGACATCAGCGAGCAGTCGGCAACCGCTCGGCGAACACCGGCGAGCACTCGGGAACCACTCGGCGAGTACAGGCGAGTGCTCGGCGGTGATCTGGGCGAGTACGTCTACTTCTTCTACGCGCAAGAAACTGCTTCCGCTGCATCTGCGCATCAAGGGTAACGATCTGTGATCCTCTACTTGCATGTGTTCCTGGGTGATTCGAGGTAGAAAATTTTGATTTTGCACTCGCGTAGCCTACCCGTTTTCCAGCACACGCGTAAGCCGACGCCCCGAGTGACCAACTATATGGCTCAGCGACACGCCTACGCCGGCGCCCAGAGCACCCAAGTCTACCGCTCGGCGACACGGCTACGCCGGCGCCCCGAGCTTCTAATTCTACGATTCAACGATGCGGCTATGCACCGAGCTCTCAAGTCTACGGCTACGCAACAGGCCTATGCTCGGAGCGCCAAGTCTATGGCTCGACTACACGCGAACGCCTACGCATCGGGTGACCAAGTCTACGGCTCGGCTACATGCCTACGCCTGCGCCCGGAGCACCATGTCTACGGCTCTAAGCCTGCGCCCCGAGCGACCAAGTCTACGGCTCTAAGCCTGCGCTCCGAGCACCCAAGTCTACGGCTCGGCCACACGCCTACGCCTGCGATGCGAGCACCCAAGTGTATGGCTCGGCTACGTGCCAACGCCTGCAAAACACTCGGAAGCCCAAATCCATTTAAGCAAAGGACGATCCACTTAATAGGCTTTCTCGACAATACGTCACAAACAATGACAATACGTTGTTGACATCGAGCCTATATTGGTCTCGGTACACCCAATAATGGCACATGACCGGAAGTGCCATCCATTAAAAGTGTCTCATGGCATATCCCATGTTGGGTCACTAGTCAACTTTTCTTGTCCAAGGTTGGGTGTTCATGAGGCTTGGATACTGTTTCAGAGGTACGCCCCTAGTGAGTCACTAGTTGTATAATGCAACCTGGATACAAAATACCTTTTGGCCAAACTTTATCAATACGGTACGCACTTAACTGGGTCGCCAGCTGATCTCTCCTCCGGTTGGGATAGGTACCACTCGGCTGGAAACGCGCCCCATGCTGGGCCAAGTACTGAATTCTATAAGACAGAATCGGGTGTTTGATGCCGCATACCCCCTAATATGCAAAATGTAGTATACCACAAGACGGGAACCACAATTGCACGGCTTAAGGTACTCCCCATGATGGACTAATTACTGTTTTAACAAGATGAAAATGGGCACCGAGCAGCCAAATCAATGGAATACACCATTCTGCTGGGAAACGGGTAGGCTACGCGAGCGCAAAATCAGAATTTTCTACCACGAATCACCCAGGAGCACATGCAAGTAGAGGATCACAGATTGTTACCCTTGACGCGTAGATGCAGCGGAAGCAGTTTCTCACGCGTAGAGGAAGTAGACGTACATGTCCAGATCACCACCGAGTGCTTGCCCGTCCTCGCCGAGTGGTTCCCGAGTGGTCGTTGGTGTTCGCCCGAGTGGTTGCGGATCGCTCGTCGACTGCTCGCCGATGTCTCACTTGTATTCGCCGCGATCCAACCGAACAGCGTGTCCGCGTACGGCAGCGCCTCTAGTGGTATCCACACGTACCGAGCAGGAACGCCTCACGGGGTGTGCTAGCACCTCACCGTGCGGCTAGGGTTTCTGGAGAGCAAGAGGGGCGCGCGATGGCTAGGCGTGGTGAAGGCTCAACTCATACTCCGCGCCGCCCCTATGCCTCTCCTTTTATAGTCACGATAGTGGGCCACGGCCCACTAGGGTTTCTATCTCCAACGTAGATCATATCCACGCGCAAACCCATTAAACAGTTCCAACCCGTTAAGTGTGTGACTCGTTAGGTTCAGTACAAGTCGGTCGTGGATCTGAAAACCCGTTTCCAATCCACCGATCAAAAGCGGCACCTAGCAGTACGTATTGACCCCCGAATGCACAGAATCATTATTCGGCTGAACCTTGATACACTCAATTTATAGATCGGTCTATTGTAGCCTGTTTTCAACCGTTGGATCCTGGGAGCGTCTCTAATCTGTTGCCACATGTCCTAGCTTGGGTGAGGGGTTATAAATAATTGGTCGTGGCTGAGAGGAGAGACTTGAGAGAGCTCATTTGTTTCCACCCTTGTCTTGTGTGTATTTGAGAGCTCCTCCCCATGGGTTCCCCCTGGCCATGGCCATCTCCACCTAGGGTTTGCTTGAGAGAGAGGAGAAGGGAAGGACAGAAGGAGAAAGGTAAGGATGTTGCCCCTCTTCCTTCCTCGTGTGTTTGCCTCCATTTTGGTCGGTGTTTGGGTGGTCTCCCGGTAGTTCTTCGAGTGCTCTTTAGGTCTTCCTTACCGGAGTTGAGACCTCCACCTTGCCGTCCCCGAGCTTCACCGGTTTTGTCCTTACCGCCGTACTACTACAACCTCTACGTCCTCTTCACCAACGAAGCCCTTGCCGGTGCAAGGCCACCTGGCTCGTGTCCGGGTGCTTCCACTTCACCGCCGTTGAAGTCCGAGGGAAGCTGCGTACGTCTACAGCTCCGGGGCACCGGATTCGTTGTCCAAGGTGCCGGGACGCCACCAAGTGACCAAGACTCTGTCGACGCCGGGTGTCGTCAAGTCTCCGTCCATGGGTCGCTTGTACTAACACCTTCCCCGCGAAGGTCATGCCGCCTCGGTGGTGCTGGGGTGATGGAGAGGTTCCGACTTGTGGGAGCGTCCGTCCTCGGTACGAGTCAGGAGCAAGCCTTGGGCTCACGCCCTAAAAGCTCGCCGAGTGAATTGATGGCACGGGATGAGAGTCCCGGCCTCCCTTCGGGGAGGTTCCTTATCATGGAGTAGGTGCTTTGCACCGAACCACGTTAAAAAATCGGTTTGTCTCCCTTTCGATTTACTTTCCGCACTTTACTTCATTGTTTCCTTATTTCTTATGCTACACTTTTTTCTTGGCTGGAACGGCTTGTGATAGAATACGTCTTGTTTATCTCGAATAATTGGGAGGGATATCTATCCTAATGCCGAAAATTTTTACCATGTTTAGTAGCTTTTCAATGGCATACAGGGTAGTATAGGGTATCTAACTTATACAGTATTTTTATATATTTGCACTAATTTTTTGAATTTGACGAATAGTCAAATATGTGTCCAAAAGTAAACGGTGATAAATATTTTATGATGAAGGGAGTATGTTTTTTCGATAAATGAAAATATGGAAAACAATAGTATAAATTTATTGAAATAACTAGCTCCCGTAAGGCTGCAACTCGCTTGCATGAAGCAGGAATCGCTAGTAATCGCCGGTCAGCCATACGGCGGTGAATCCGTTCCCGGGCATCTTTCCTCTTTTAGATGGTATTCATCATTATAACAACAGACTCGTGTATAGGGACTTAGATTAGCTTAGCTACCTATCTAATTTATTGTAGAAATTCCGGGATCTGCGTTGGACATGGAAAATAGAAATACTTTTTCTTGGGTAAAGGAACAGAGGATTCGATCGATTTCTCTATCGATCCTGATATACGCAATAATTCGGGCATCTATTTCAAATGCATATCCCATTTTTTGCGCAGCAGGGTTATGAAAATCCACGAGAAGCAACCGGACAAATTGTATGTGCCAATTGCCATTTAGCTAATAAGCCCGTGGATATTGAAGTTCCCCAAGCTGTGCTTCCCGATACTGTATTTGAAGCAGTTCTTCGAATTCCTTATGATATGCAACTGAAACAAGTTCTTGCTAATGGGAAAAAGGGAGGGTTAAATGTGGGTGCTGTTCTTATTTTGCCTGAGGGATTCGAATTAGCGCCGCCCGACCGTATTTCTCCTGAGTTGAAAGAAAAGATAGGAAATCTCTCTTTTCAGAGTTATCGTCCCGATAAAAAAAATATTCTTGTGATAGGTCCTGTCCCCGGTCAGAAATATAGTGAAATCGTCTTTCCCATTCTTTCCCCCGATCCTGCTACGAAGAAAGACGTTCATTTACAGATCAAAAATGAAATATGCCAAATAGCAATATTGTACTACTATTTTATTTTATTCTCTACCGTACCGTTATCCATAAGATTCACGCACATCCCTCCACAGCGCATTCTCGCTCGTTGCAGCACCGGCGCCGTTGCACTCCTCCCTCACCCATGCGGGCCCACACCGCCGCACTCCTCCCTCACCCGCGCTGCTGCTTTCATCTACTGCGCGCACCCATTTTCCTTCTTGCGCTGGTACTTTGCTCCCTTCGGCTCCTCGAGCTCCATCGCAACATGGAGGATGAGGTGAGTCGTCTGTTTATTTGTTTTTTTATTTTACTTTGAAAACTTCTTTTTTGAGTTCTTATAAAAGTTTCTTTTTGAGTTCTTTTGAAGTTATCTATTTTAATCAGTATTTGTTTCGTTTCTTATCACCAATAACTTTTTGATACAGTAAAAACTTTTAATAATAATAACAATTTTAACCTTTTTCAGATCTATAAAAATGTCATCAACCATTATGTTGTTCGTCTGATCTATATTAGTGAAGGAACTGGCACTGGTATTGAAGGAACTGGCACTAGTATTGAAGGAACTGACACTACAACGAAACTGTATCTCACTGGTACAGCTATCAAAGCAGAAGATGATTCTTGTTTTATAATTGCATTTAAGAAAGGGATATTTTCTAAATGTGCATCCATCAGTTTTAATATTGTTTTTCCCAATGATAAATCATTGGATCTTTCGGTAAAAGATATAAAGACCAACGAAGAGTTAGATTTGGTAGTTTTTTCCTTCAAGACACCTGAGAGATACTCAACGGCAGTTAAGTTTAGCTCGGAAGATATTAAGAAGTTTGATCCATGTTACGTGGTTGGTTTTAAAGAAGGGAAAGCACCGGAATCACCAATAGGACACATATCTTCTGGACGTGTGGGTGTGATGTAAGTTTGTTAAATGTCTTTCAGCGTTTCATTCATTTGTTTTCTTACAACTAAACGGATTAATAAAAATGTTCAAAACATATATAATAATGTAAAAGAGTTCGTTCACGATTGTCCTTCATTCTTTAACACAGCTCTTGGAGAGCATGTCTTTAACGAGAAGCGGAATCTAGGTCTCACATGTGCGATGAATATAACCACTATAAGAGATCATCTGTCAACAATTAATCCTACAATTACAATATGAATAGGTACTTTTTTCTGCCCCTTCCACCCCACACATTATTATGGCTTCATGTATGACCATATGAAGCCATTGACTATTGAATGACAATGGTTAATAGTTGTCTACTTGATCAACAGATGCTAAACACTTGTGTGTATTCAATTAAGTTACTAATTTCACGTGCATTTATTCATGTTGATTGGACATTAACCTACAGCGTTATAAGACGTGGAGAGAGATGAAATTTACAAGATGACATGTGATCTATTATTTGTGATCCACTGACAGTGCTACACGTCAGGGGGGAGCTCACACGAACATCAAACAAAGCTCTTACAAGATCTCACAAGAATATTCACAAAGGAAGCAATTGAGGCTCACTATATTGCAGGTCTAGTATACATTGAACTAGTCCTCAAGCTTGGCTTACAAGTGCTCCTACATGTCCTATTTATAGACTAAGTTAAACTAACCTTAGCTCAACCCATATATCTAGAACATTTTACGTCTAGCTATTAATATTTTAGTCCTAGTAATAGCTAGATGTTTCTAGTATCCAGTATCTAGTTTATTTATGAACTAGTAGTATAGAACTAAATGTTCTAGATGCTTTTAGCATCTCCATATAGCTATCAACTAGCTACTCTGTCGACAGGTGACTAACTCGGGGGTCACCGCCGGCAATGATTATATATGGGGCGATGCGCGCAAGATCCAAACTCGATGGTAGCACAAGACAAGGATTTATACAGGTTCAGGCCCTCATGGTGGAGGTAATACCCTACGTCCTGTGCTCTGGGATTATATGGGGTATATGTGTACAAGATGATCAGGAGATCAAGATGTAGATGAAGATCCAGATGCGGATCAAGATGGCCTTATGGGATCTGTTATCCCGAACTATGGCCCCCTACCCCCTTTATATAGTGGAGGGGGTGGGATTACAAGGAAGAGTCCTAGTCGGTTACGAGGTAGGATTCCTATTTCTATCCTCTAGTAGTTATCCGGGATTACAAGTATACCTTCCCTATTAATCAGGGATAGACTTCTATCTTCATGTCTTTCCTTGCCGGTCAAGTCTTCTAGAGTCCGAGTGGTACCCGTCCTTATCCACCCGACTTGGTCCATCCCCTGTCGGGTGGTCTCTTAGGCCCGTCGTGTGGATACCCGGGGTCTATGTTATCCACACGGAGTAGGTCAATCCAACCATCCGTGTTCTCTAACACGTGTCCACATTATTGATTCGATATCCACAATACCTATGATATGTGAAACAGTACCATCAATCAATACATGTGCCGATCAATCATTACTGCTCCTCATAATGATTCTGGATCAGAGATCAGTTTAGAATAATGTCATACAAACAATGTGTCTCACAACCAAGTCGTACTTGATGAACAAAGTTATGACCATTATTCATGGAACCTGATAAGCTAGTTATCGAAAAGTACATGAACAAAGACGGATTATATAATCATCTCATGATTGATCTAGGGCATATTCCCTTCATATTTTGTGTTGGATATATCACAAATCCATCTCCGATATATGCTTAAAACGTATTTTGTGTTGGATATGTGATAAAAGTTGCCATGTAGGTGTCCACACTTGGAAAATGGGTTGGGAGCAAATCTTCATCAAGTTTGACCTTTATGTAGAATTTGGTTGGGAAATGGATTCAAATGGGTTGAGAAATGATGTTAATATAAGAGGTGTGGGTTGGATTGGATTCAAATCTTTGTAATGATCTCACTTCGTTAAGTTAATGAAAGATTTCTGGTTTCTCCTAAAAAACAGAAAACCGGATGATGCTGGACGGGACTGACCCGATCGATGCTTCCAAACACACCATAGAGTGTGTTGCAAATTAAGCATAGTGAGCAAGATAAAACAGTATTCCATTGTAAGCACAGCAATAATCAAATACAAGCTAATAGAATCATAAAACATGTATTCCACAACTATGATCAAAAGAACATATAAATTCATGATCTTCTCAAAGTGATTCATTGCTGCCAAGATAAAAAAAACCAGCAAAAAGCTCAAGGTTTAGGAACATTCGGTGTAATTTACTCTTTATAAAAAAGAGCGAACAGGGCCATATGGAGCATTTCCGTTCTCCTTCACCTTGTTATGTAGCTAAACCGCTCTTTTTCTAGTAGCTCGTACTGAATATTGTTCTCCTGTTTGCAGAAGCAGCTCGTAGTCGTAGAGATACCCAATTTGGGTGTTCGTGTTGCCTTCCCGTTCCCGTCAGCCGTCAGGACTCAGGTGCAACGTCGCCGCGGGCAGTGGCACGGCAGCATGGCGGCATCGCCGTCGCACCCGTTCGTCTACATCGACGATGAGGTGCTCCACTCGCTCCTCCCCTTGCCGTCCCTCATCTCCCACCTCCGCACCGGCCTACCCGCCTTCTCCGGCGGCATCCACTGCCCGCAGCGCGTGTCCTTCCCGCTCCCCACCACGCCCTCTGCCTCCCTCCTCCTCATGCCTTCCTGCTGCGCGCACCCTTCGCTCCCATACCTCGTTCACAAGGCCGTCACCTCCTTCCCCGCCAACTCCCCGTGCCTCCCCTCCATCCACGCTGCCATCTCCCACTTCAGCTCTGCCTCCGGCGTGCCCCTTGCCTGCATCGAGGGGTCCGCGCTCACCCTCCTCCGCACCGCCGCAGTCTCCACGCTCGCCGCCTCCCTTGTTGTCTCCCCTTCTAGATCCCCCTTCACCCTTGCGCTCGCCAGCGCCGGCGCCCTCGCCCTACCTCGCCGAAGCGCACCTGTCTGCCCTCCCCTCCATCTCCTGCATCCTTACCTGGAACCGCAGCAGGGAAAAATCCGCTGCGCTCGCCACCAAGCTCCGGGACGTGCACCCGGGCGTCGCCGTTGAGGTGGTCAACGGCATGGACGAGACGGTGGCCATGGTCGACGTCGTGAGCTGCGCTACGGGGTCGCAGGAGCCGATCGTGCGAGGGGAGCTGCTGCGGCCGGGGGCGCACCTAGACCTGGTCGGTTCGTTCCCGCCGTAGATGCGGGAATGTGACGACGAGGCGCTCCGGCGGGGGCGCGTGTTCATCGACTTCGAGGCGGCGATGGAGGAGGCCGGCGAGCTGGTGGGCGCTCTCCAGCGCGGCGTGCTGCGAAGGGAGGACGCGGCCGGGACGCTGTCGGAGCTGGCCGCCGGGACCGTCACCAGACGGCGCAGCGACGACGAGATTACCATCTTTAAGTCCGTCGGCACGGCGGTGGTCGTTCTCCTAGCGGCGCAGCTGGCCTACGAGACACACATTGGTACAACCAAAAACACATGAGCTCGATAGTATCAGGATGGTGAATTCAATCCTGTGTAGTTTGTTTTCATATAATCTCCATAGAAATATAAATGAGCTGATCATAAGCTGTTCCTCTCCAACTTCATGGAAGAGATTTAAATAAGCAAATCAGATGAATACTTATGCTTTTTCCATGGCATGTTCACTGAGTATTATCGTATCAATGATTCCTTATCTAAATGTGTTATCAATGATTTTGAATTATTGCAATGCCAAAAACTCTTCTGATTATGAACTTCGCTTCACCTTGTATGCTTTTCCAGAACTCAGGATTGCAGGGTGCACTCTAGTTGTTCTGTTTGCTACTAATTGCCTATAGTGAAACAAGCCCATGTCTTTCTGACACTGAACATGGCGAACAGCTCTGGTGACTTATAGGAGAAACTAACAGTATACTATCACCTTGATCACTTGCCATTAGTCAAGAATCTCCTACCGCAGTAGTCAAGCATGCGGTACTGCTCAGTAGTCAAGCATGCCCTACTGCTTGGTTTACCTCTGATGCGTTTATGTAACTATAATGATTCTAGATTGTCTTTAGTTTGTTTCGGTGATTTGCATCGTTGATGGAGTTGGAACTTTATACACCTGGATTGGTAACATCAAACAACTCATGCTCCCGGGCTTACATCCTCTCAGGAGCATCAAAAGCTCCATGAGACCATGAGATTTCAAAGAAGCTTTAGCGTCAGGCTTTATAGTATGCATGCTGTATTGGTAGAATGGTTGGTAACTCAAGCCATGCGAACTTCGTGTTCCAAGTTCCCACAGACAGTCCAGATGAATGCTACGTATAATTGGATTTCGGACTTGTGTCATTTAGGATTTACTTCCGGAAAAGAAAATACATGTTCCCTCTAGTTCCCAAATAATAGTCGTTTTTGGTATGTCCTAAGTCAAAGTTTTGAAACTTTACTCATAAATTTTTTTCCTATTTAGATTGAGCACATAAAAAGATAGATTTATTTAAAAAAGAACTTTGATAATATTAGCATTTAGTGTATCTATTATCGGAGAAAAAAGAGAGATTTATATATCGTCGGTTTTGTGTAATCATTGTGGGTCCAAATTATAACGGCTTAGATTAAAGAAAGTTCACCTCAAATATGATAAATAAAGAGTCTTTACCAACTTCTGCATAGATTCGATTAAAAGAAATAATTCGTCTCAAACACGATAAATAAAGAGTATTTATCAACTTCTGCGCAGATTCAAATTAAAGGTTAATATAAATCTATCCGCGCAAACGTATGGGTCACCGTGCTCGTTTTATAAATAAATTATGATATTTTTTTCGTCAAAGTTATACTTCTGGAAACCGTATCAATGTCAACCCGAACCGACCCAATCCTTTCAATATGTCAATCCGTTTGAAGCAAACCAGAACCGATTCAATCTGATAATCCACGAACAATTATGAGTTTCTTGCTGACATCATTATTTTTAAAGACCTGTTGCCATTATTAGCAACTGCAGACTACTAATGAAACTGCTTCTGATTCAATATAAAAGTGGCTGTGGATTAGTGGTGAGAATTCCACGTTGTGGCCGTGAAGACCTGGGTTCGCATCCCAGCAGCCACACAAAGCTATTTTTTTTTATTTTAGTCATCCTTCAGCAGTTTATTCTTTTGATGAAGGAAGAAATCGATTTTTTTTTATTACTCTCCCTTAAGCAGTTCTCAACAACTTTTGCAAGGAAGAAATCTAAGTTTCTCGACTTTGTAAAGGAATAAATGTATTTTTCACACTTTTTTGGAATAATTATACTCTTCCTCTTTTTGGCTTTGTGTGGCTTTGATGTAACCAATTTCTCAATTTTAGTAAGGAAGAAATCCAAGATTTCTCGACATCTTAAAACTAGATCGAAAACACGTTCTTTAATTTTTGAAGAAATAAATGTAGGGATGAAATCAAAAATAAAAATTTTCCTTTAATGAGGCTCGTTTTCAAGTTTTACCGTATTTTTTGGACAATACGAAAACAGTAAATGCATAAACAGTAACGGTAAAAAATATAGAAATAGAAACGAAAATGATTTTGCCTCTTTCTGACCGTTTCCGCATTCTATCATATTATTACAAAATTACATGCGATAACTTGTGTTGCTTAGTTCTGAACTAGTGGACAAGAAAAAGGTTAATATGTTTGCCATGTATGAGGATGACTTGGAGGTGGCAGGCGATGATGATGACATGTCTGAGGTTCAACTGTAGCCTGTAGGCAGCCAGACGTGAGACACCCAGATTGGAGTCACGATACTACTATGTCAAAGATGTGCTATGTTGAATTATGTATGATGTATGGTTTAAACTTGTGTGATGTCATCATGTCGAGATGGTGGTCATATTTGTCTTGGAAGGTTTGTCTTGTTGTACCCATGCATGGTGTTGTATGGAAAAATACCCGAAATAATCAACATATAAATCATATTTAATAAAATAATCTACTGGAAAAAAGAATTACTGGATTGACACTGACTCCCGTCGCTCGACGCGGCGGCCGCCACCCCGTACGGCTGGAGCTGAGCTCCCACCACCCCGCATGGCCGGAACTCTGTTCCCGCCATACCGCACGGTGGGAGCTCCTGCTCCCTCCATCCCGTACGGCGGGAGCTCTCTGGACACGACACGTCGCACGGATGGGTCCGGGCAAGATACATAAGCTACCTGAGATGGCTCAAGCCAAACAAATGGAAAAATGGAACCGTAGATACGTAGAAAGATTCCAAATTTTTTTTAAAAAAAATTTACCGATTAATTTAAATTCAAATGTAAAAAAATGGTAACTTAAAAAAAGGAATTGTATTCTAGAATGTAACAGCAGCACCAATGGAACCGCAGATTAATACGTAGCAAAAACAATAGACATGCGATCAGTGTTATCATTAGGTGCAACGACCATGGTTTGAGTATATGTTACACCGAAGCACAAAGAAACTATAAAGTTCTGTTTTGTTTATGGAATTCCCATTTTTTCCATAAGTTTCAATTTTAAAAATAGTAGACAGAAAAACTCGATAAATTGATAGGTGAATCCTTCTAAGTTTTTTTTTTAAAGTTCATTATAAACTCAAAATATGAGAAGGGTCACAAAGTTTTTTTAGGAATTCAAAATTTAGAGGGAAATCCAAAGTGAAATTCGATGATCAAGGCAACGCTATTTACTCTACCGGTACAACTAGTATAGTCAACTTAAGTACACAAATAATCATTTTGAAAATAGAAGAAAAAAATAAAATGTGGAGCATTTCGATGGTTTTTTTTTGAAATTTCATGTTTTTATTTGATAAGAATTTTATAGTATTCTAAATTAAAAATAGGAAAGTATGTCTTGGTAACTTGTCCACATAAATTTTATGGGAAGGGTCAAGAAATTTTTTTAATAATTTAATATTTCCTTAAAAGTTTACTATAAAATATCATCAAATTTATATAAAAAAGTGGAATTCGAAAAAATTAGGTCCATTCTCATGAAACTATAACTCCATCTTTTTATTTTTGTTGTGTTTGATACTGTATGGTCGCAAATCTTTTTTTAAGCTACCATTTTTTACATTTGAATTTGAATTTATTAGTAAATTTAAAATAAATATTTTTTTGTGGAACCTTTCTATGAATCTACGGTTCCATTTTTCCAAATTTTGTTGTGTGTTGTTGTCATATATTTTTTAAAAAAAATCTAGCAAAGGTTGTATCATTTATGTACGATTGACACCAACTAGCTAGCTCTGACTCCTGTTCGGACCCATCTGTGCCACGTATCATGTCTAGAGAGCTCCCGCCATGCGGGATGGAGGGAGCGGGACCTCCCGCCGTGTGATATGGAGGGAACAGAGCTCTCGCCGTGCCGTGTGGCGGGAGTTGGTGTCAATCCGGCAATTTTTTTCCAGAAGATTATTTTTTTAACTATGATTTATTTGTTGATTATTTTGGGTAGTTTTCCGTATTGTATTGGCGTTTTATAAATTACTAGTACAGTGCCCGTGCCTTGCTATGGAACTTTAAAGGGGAGAAGGGAAACATAAATTATAGTAACATATGAACTTATATCAGTAATTTACCATGTGTGTGCCTTGTTACAGAACTTTAAAGGGAAAAAGAAAAACATATATCGTAGTAACATATTAACTTATAACAGTAATTTACAAGCATGGAGTAGTCACTTTTCCTTTGGTGATGTATCAAAGGGAAACAAAAAAAAAGTATAGATTAATAGTTCTGATGGCATGTATGGCATAACGATTTGAACAAAAAACATAGGAGACACTCAGAATTCCAAAAAACATAACAGACACTAAGAATTCCACATGCGTACTTTTGGATGTGCCATGTAGAAGTAGAACTATCACTGTAACAAGACATTTAGTCCACTTATATCATGTAAAGCCGCTTATTCTTGTTTGTACATACCACCAGTCATAACGACATGAAAAAAATAAACAATACATGCACATGGCAATTCAGGATATCATGTCTTTTGATCATACACATTCCCTCTACACTTCCCGACATCACCTGAGCTAAGAATATGATCCACAACTACAGTGATCACCATCTTACCAGGCTCTCAAATCTGCCACAAGTTAGTTCCAAATTAAACCATTGTAAGAAAGAAGCATAAAAGATTTCTTTTTGACTGCACATATACACACATATCTGATAAGAATCCCAAAAAACGTGCATAATATTATCATTAATTAGTGGTCCTTGATACGAAGGATTTATAGCCATTTGGAAGATCGCTAGAAAAGCCTTGATGTAAAGTCTTGCCACCACGATTAGATGCGATTGCATTTCATGCATCATATCTTAATGCATATTCTTGTTATTATTTGTATTAATTGCTTCTCCACGATAGATTCGACAGGACTCGAGGAGCAGACTGAAGACTGGAAACAGAACATCGACACGCTCGGTTCAGACGAGCCAATACTCTAGTTCATTCTTCTTACCTATGTTTTGGTTAAATTATGTTGCTTTAAATGATGAACTTGCATGCTTATATTGTGTTATCAATTTATCTTGTCAAACAAATGCTACTAGAGCTGGTCTAGCTACTACCACTTGGTTTAAATGTGTTAAATAAGCACAACCCTTATCCTTGACTCAAATTCCATATCCTGTCATTTGTAACCTAAGGACTTAAATGTTAAACTCCTTGGACTAGTAAGTCACTGAATTGCTTAGACATGTTGGGTTAAGTCTAGAGTCCGTGGGTTGAATCCCGGCTAATCAACGTGTGGTTCGGTTGACGAGTTATTCGATCTTATACTCCATTGCTCCGGTAAGGTATAACTGTTTGTTGCCTCTGACTTATCGCACGGGCAGGTTACTCTGTGGATCGGTCCCATCATTGCCATGGTGATGTGTCATGACCGGAGTTAGTCCCTTTGAACACTATTGTTGAAAAGCATAGTCGCCACGAAGGTGTACCAGACCCCGGCTAACCAAGACTACATTGTCGCTGCATCTGTATGCGAACACTTTGGGCAGTCTAGTCAGCACGTGCGTATCCCGAGTACATGACTATGGTGATGTGTCATGCCCCGCTTTCCCGAGTTTACTTTGCAACTAGATAAGGCCCCGGAAATGGCTCATGTACGTACGTGGGTGCCATTTCTACTTGAGTGCGACTGTATCATCCAATGGACACCCCTGAAATTACCTGATAATGATGAATTTGGGTCCAAGGATCCTGGCCATAGTTGAGCTCAAGGGGACCACGCCTCTCGGAGGGTGAGTCCACCGCCAAATGTTGGGAGATGTGGTGCCAGTAGTTGTATGGGCACGTGCTCACCGGTTGATTGGAGCTAGTAGGCCAGTAGTGGTATGGCTACTAGGATGATTATGATGATGATGAAATCCCCTGATTACATGAACAATTGCATATACTACCACAATACTTCTTTGTTTTATCACTGCTGAGTTGGGACTTTTATTTATGATTATTGTAAACTTGGCTTTACGCAAATAAAATAACCTAGCCTCCACCAAATAGCCTTTATCATTAAATTGCATTTGGTCGGGTATTGGTTCGCGAACACGGGTTGATTGTGTGCTCACACTCGCACACACGTTCACGATTTCAGGTGAGGACAGAAGCACCTACTCTTTTGGTAAAGGAGACAAGAACAATGAGGATCGACACTACTGTGATGGAGACTAGATGGTCTAGTAGCTGACGTGCAGGACGGGTGTTAGGCGGGACTCCACTCGCTTGCCTGGTGGATTGGGCATAGCCTCGAGACCCGAAATTTTGACTTCCACATTTGCTACTCCGATAAGATTTTGGTATTGTAATATTTGGCCAAGCGGCCTATTGAAACTGAGCCATTATGTACTTTGTAATAATTATTATGATGGCACTTTGTATGAGATGATCCAGCTTTTGTTGTAAATTGTGGTTCCGCGCTACCAAGATAGATCCTGGGATAGCGCAGGTGCACCGAGGTTCCCGGTCCACAAAATCGGGGGCCGACAAGACACCTACGCTCCTGTCGACGGTTGAGATATCGATCTCAAGTCAAGTAAGGTTCTTGAGAAAGGGGAGATAGGAGACACGCCGAATAGAGCGAACAGCAATTAACGAGAAACAGGGAGACACAGGGTTTTTATCCTGTTCAGGCCTCTCCAAGAGATAATAGCCCTACATCCAGCCTTTCTTTATATCAAAGAGGATTACAAGGTGGAAGCTCGACGAGACGAACAAGTCTCGGAGAGATTGTGTGTGTACACGAAGCAATGTGCGACAATGCGAAATTTCTTGGCCTTCGGTCCCTCTACACGCTGTAGGGGCCCTGTTTATATAGTGTTGATGAACCGACCTACCGAGGGATAATCGGGCTAGGCTAACTACGAGACCGTAACGAACTCGTATACATGCCAGATACGTCCCACGGCAGATAAGGTAAACTCCAATTCTTGAGGACCACGGCTCCTATTCCAATCCGGGAAACCAATGTCCGGGTCTTCACGTAGCCGTGTAGAACTCTTGTTCGAGACGGACTCAAACACGATGTCTTGGCCGTTACGCACCATGCCAGCCAGGAAGCTGTTCGACAGGATGCACATGGGCCTGATAGAACCTTCCAGGGAGCTAGGCCCTAGTAGGCTGTTCGATTGGGCGGTCAGGGAGTGGGTCATGGCAATGGGCCGTGATTTTATCCCCGACAGCTAGCCCCCGAGACTCAAGTGGAATATCTCACCAAATTGGTGTCTTCCTCTTGAGACTCCAAGTCACAAAGAGGGAAATCTTGTTGTCATAGAGACGAACAACAATTAACAGAGCAGGTTAAGGTTCAACCGAACAGGACTTGTTCGGGATCGAACAAACCCGATCAGTACCGAGCAACTCTGTTGCATCGAACAAGGAATCACATTTGCCCGAGCAGAGCACTCAGCCTTCAGTGCAGACACTAGAAAAAAATAGCCGTTGGCAGATCTCAACGGTAACTTTCGCTGCGCAGTCAGAACGGGCAACCGTTTTTACCTAGCCGTTTTGTGGCAAAGAACTGTTGTAGAGCTGCTCGTCTGGGGCTATAAATAGCACCCGAACCGCTCGCGGCTCGCCACTTTCGCTCTCGCGTGCCTTTCCTTCCCAAGCCCTTGTCCAACCGCGCTCAGCATCAAACAGCCATCACCGACACCCAAAGCTGCTCGTCCACCCTAGGGATTGCTATGGCCAAATTCTCAGGCACTAGCTTGACCGAGGAGGACTTGAAGATCTGGGAGGCGGAAGGCCATATCGACACCGGCAGCTGGAGGCTGCCCGGGGAGGAGGTAACACCGGAGCCGCTCGAGGACGAGTTCGTCAACTTTGAGCAGTTCGCTCTGTTCGGGTTGAGGTCTCCTGAAAGCGACTTCGTGGAGGCCTTCTTGAACATCAGCAGGTTGGAGGTCGCAAACCTGAACCCAAAGTGATTCATTGCTGCCAAGATAAAAAAAACCAGCAAAAAGCTCCACGGGCTGCAGTGACTCCGGCGGCGGCTGCGACGACGATGCGAGCTCGGATCTAGCGGCGGAGGGAGCGACGACGACGGCGCGGCGCGGCGTGGGCTCGGATCCAGCGGCGACGGGAGCGGCGTGAGCTTGGATCCCACATCGGCGGGAGCGACGATGACGGCGCGGCGTGGGCTCCGATCCGGCGGCGGCGGCGGCGATGGAGCGGCGCGAGCTCAGATCCGATGGCGACAGCGACGACGACGCGGTGCGTGCTCGAATCCGGCTGCGACGGAGACCAAAATCCCTGCGGTGGAGGGTAGGGGCACGAGAGAGAGAGAGAGAGAGAGAGAGAGAGAGAGAGGCGCATCTCGGGGTCCTCGCTAGCGCCCGGTGCTTGATGTAGCGCTGGCGCTTAGCTCGGGGACTGCCTCTCTCCTCCATTTGTGCACATACTCTTTCATTTAGAAAAAGACACCATAAACAACTCAATCTAACAAAAAAATTCCGGTAGAAAAAAATAAAAGTACAAAAGTTTTGTAAACTGATCAGAAAAAAAACAAATTTGCTTACACTAAAATAGTGAGAGCTCATAAGGCATTGTTGCTAACACCTCAACACCCATGCAAAACACACTACAAAAGCTCATGCTCATATGAAAAAAAAATGTTTCAATATAAAAAAACCATTTTTCATATATTGGAAAATTGAAAAACTTGCAAAACAAACTGGAAAAAATTCTTGCTGCCAATATCCACAATAGAAAGATGAGCAAAAAAATCTCCCGGATATAGATATGTGCCACTGTCAAGCTCCACAGTAGGAAAATAGGGGAAATAAACACAAATTCGGGAAATAAAAAAATTCCCCTACAGATCTATGCATCTATCCAGCTTCATAGTAGGAAAAAATAGGAGAAATCTTCACAAATTCGGGGACAAAAAATACCACAAATCAGAGACAATACAAGTAGTCTGGACCATATACAAGTAAATCTAGACAAACAAGAACAAAGAAAGACCAAATACAAGTAAATCTAGACAAAAAAAAAAGACTGAATAAACAAAAATCGAGATAGAAGAGGGAGAGAAATCCAAGAGAGCAGATCGGGTGTACGCTGAGAGAAAGATTCAAGGAAGATAGAGAACCACCTCCTGTTCTTTCATATGTGCAGGCACATGTGCTAGTGAAAAAAGAAGCCACAATTTTTGTTCCTTTGCTCCAGCCTCCAAGTGCATGAAAAGAGAAATCGAGAGCAAAAAGAGAGATTGAGGAGAGATTTGGTGAGAGGAAGAGTGAAGATCGCACTGAGAGAGATTCATGCACAGATGCAATAGAGAGAGATGGATGTGAAAGGGAGAGAGATGGGAAGAGAGGGAAGGTGCAGAAAAATGGCGATCCGAATCCTCTGCCTTTGCGAGTAAAAAGGCATAGGGGCACCGTAGATTTTAGGTATAAATGCACGAACACTGTAGTAAACAGTAGAAAATACTGTTATGCACATTACTAAACAGTGATTTTGAACAGTACTAAACAGTGTTTTTCAGTACAAAATGCACGATTACTATTCATCCTCTGCCTTTTGAACCAAAGGCAGAGGATCCGAATTGGAAAAATGGGGGTTGCAGCCTGCGCCTCTGCGGCCTGAAAAGAAGGCTGCCTCGGTCACGTGTATGAGACGGAAGGGGAATCAGATGGCCCTTTCTCAGCATCCGACGATCCAGAACGGCGCCTACGCGATCCGTCCCCGCATAGGCGCCTGCAAAATAGCCATAGCGTATTACTAAGAGATAATAGTCATTTTGCTCCGTAAAGTTGCAGCCTAACTCCTATACTTGAAAATTACTTTATCGACCTCTTAAAGTTATGTCCGTTAACACCGCTGCCCCAAAACCGTTACTTGCACCGTTAAATGTTGGCGTGGCCGATAGTTTTCCATTATATGCATACGTCGATGCCACATGAGCATATTTTAGGTGACAAGTCATCCACATCTAACTCCTTCCTCTCTAAAAAATTATTAACAAAAATTAATGTTCAAAAATTTTGGAAGTCAACTATACATTTCAATTAGAAATTTCAGATTTCAATATGCCAAATGTTAAATTCCTAAACTTTTAAATTTGAAAATATGAAGTCCAAAATGTTTTAAAAAAAACTAAAAATTCAGTTTTTTAAGATCACAAAAAAAATTTGAAAAACCAAAATATTATTTTTTGAGAACTTTAATTTTTTTTAAAAAATTAAATTTAAAATTTGCAATTTCAAAATCCCACAAAAATTAATCGACAATATTTAAAATTACTAAAATTTATTTTTTTTTAAAATTTTTAAAATTCAAAAAACAAATTTCAAAATCCCAAAAACTGATTTACATATTCAAATTTAAATATTCTTAATTTAATTTTCAAAAATTAAAACATAACAAGAAATTGTTCAGATTGAGACTTTCCATAGATTTAAATTGGAAAAAAAAAATTAGTACTCAAATTTGAATTTTAAAATCAAACATCTAAAAGTTTTAGAATCTAAAATATTTTTTAAACATCCTTAAAATTCAAATTCTAACAATTTGAAATTTTGAATCATCTAATTTGGATTTTTATATAATTTATATAATTTGCCTTTTTAGAGATATATGGAAAGGGTGACATGGATGAAATTTCATTTTAAAAAGAGAACATGTGGCATCCACATAAGCATTTAACGGGATACTAACGGCCATGTCAACATTTAACAATTCTTCCAATGGTTTTGGGGGCAACGGTGCAAACAATCGCAACTTTAAGGGGCCGAAAAAGTAATTTTCAAGTTTAGAGGGCTAAGTGAGACTTCTCTACAAGTTTAGGGGGCAAAAGCGTACTTTTCTCTATTACTAAATATAGAATGACGGTTTGAGCATATATATGGCCCAAATCATCATTAGAATTAATCTTGTAGTGCTATCAAGACGGAAATCATTTTTGCACAACCAATATTCAGGCAAATTCGTTCACACAACCCTCTTTTTTTCAAAAAAAAAAAAAAGGTTGGACTGGCATTGTTATTTATTAAGTCCAAGCCAATCTGGAAATCAGTACAAAGATAGACAGCAGCCAGCAGGCATACCTCTCCATCCTACATTCCAGGTACAAAGTACTCCCTCCGTTCAAAAAAAGAAGTCACGATTGACTTTTAGATAAACGTTTGACCATTCGCCTTAATCAAAACTTTATTACAAATATGTAAAAATATAAGTCATACTTAAAATATATTAAATAATAAACAAAACCATAACAAAATAAATGATATGTACATAACTTTTTTAAATAAGACAAATGGTCAAACATGTGTCCAAAAGTCAACAACGATTTTTTTTTTTTAACGGAGGGAGTATTCTTTGAGAACAGCGGACATTTTTCGGACCAAAATACTGTTGATTTCATTCAGGCAAGATGTCATTCTGCTGTTTGAAGATGCTGGACATGAAGTGAAATCCAATCTTTGATCATCTCAAACTTATTTTTGTCAATGCATAAAACCTTAATTGATAATCATGTGGTCAAATAGCCTTTATATTTTCATCACTGAGCTCCTACATAGATTATACACAAATACTAGAATCACAAATTACGGGGTCCATTGCTGTGTTACAAAGTAATAACCCGAAGAGGGGCATGTGCATTCAGTGTGCTTGATCGACACTTAATCTAATGTGCCCTAGAAGACAAATCTAACCACAAATAGAATCAATCACAGGACTTCAGCATCAGTTAACCAACAACCTAGTGATACTTTGCAATTAGAAAATTACCCAGCAACCGGCTGATACCAAGCAATAAGCCAATTGCTCTTCAACAATGCATCAAGGCGCAGTTGCATATTTAGAAAGTCGCACAAAAACGGAAGAGATGAACGTAACCATGAAGATCGATAGTTCATTTCTCACACAAAATGAGCCTACACCGATTGTATTATTCAAATAATATGTTAACATTTCCAAATTCAAATTTAGTTCGACAAAACACGAGGATGCCGATTGCTCTGCTCCATACGGCACAGAACTCCATTTGGCTAGAACGGGTTAGGGTGTTAAGAGCTCCAAACTTGTTCGATCCTCCTTGAAGGCGCATAAAAGGAGCTAGAAATGCATCAATTGTACTCTCAACAACAAAGATTAAAATTACAAGATCACGTCTAAACTTACATGATAGCTATCAATATGAGTTGAACACACAATAATATAAAGGAATGGAGGGTATAAACACAATCAAGCGCAACATTCTCTGAAACTAATATGCATACAGCCAAATTAGTTTTGGGCTGAGGCTGCTTGGTTCCCAACAGGAAATGCCGGTAAAGTTGGGTTATTTTCTTGACCTGGAGCATCGGCACTTGCGTGCCGCACAAACTCCTCTGGTGTCATGTGGGTCCCATGGCAAGCACACACAATCTTCAAATCGTTCATGCCAAACTTGTATGTTACACCAGATATGGTTCTGCCATTTGGTCCAGCCCCAGTGGTAGAAACCCAGGGAAGATCAGGGTATGATCCAGATCCTTCAAATTTTACATTTGGAGCGATACCTGGCCTTATAATAGAACTCATGAGAGGGGACCCCATTTCAGCTTTCTCGTCCTCCACATCAGCGGAAGAGGAAGCACCGGCCTCTGAAAATGTGAGAAGATTTAGCAAATGAATCAATGCTTGAAAAAGCAAGCTAAGGGAAGAATGAAAATCTAATTGCAAAGAAAGCTCTTGTGTATCAAAAACACAAAACATCCCAAACACAGTCATCGCAATTATTCTGAAATTATATGAGCTTAATGGCATGCCTCCAATATGCATCCATGGCACCAAACATAATAAGGATGCTTGGGCAAAAACATAGGCTAAATCCCCTATGAAGCAGACTATCCATGCACAGGTTATACCCAGATTTGTTTTTATTCTAGTATTTACTTAACAAATAGTTGTTATTTTGCGATGTAGATAGACATTGGATATACTTTTTACACCAAAACCAAATTCTCATAGGACTTCCGTTCTTTACTATGTGAGATTGGGGATTGTTACAGGTAAATAACCTTGAGGTCTCTTTGCAACCTCAGCTTGCTTGCCTCCTGCTTGTTCAGCCTTATCTTTTCCAATAAAAGAAGACATGGCCTGAGGTGGAGCACCAAAAGCCCATGAAGAGCTAGTTTCAAGAGTTGGAAGCTGAACTGTTGAGTAACCAAACGCCAGCTGGGAAGCACCGCCCATCGTCTGGACAGCTATTCCATTGTTTGCCGATGGCCTCATCTGGACTGTGCATACTGGAGGAAAATTTGATGCATTGGTTATGGCAGGAGGGGCGGAAACTTGAGCCGGGACTTGATATGGCATAGCCACTACATTTGATGCTTGTAATGACAAAGGATTTCCATGCACTAATTTTCCAGAGCTGGATTCACTCCCTGAAAAACTTGGCTGCCTCTTTCCTTGAAAACCAACTGCAGCGTCATCACTGGATCTCTTTCTATCAGATCCTCTGTTGACAACAGAGCCCTTAGCACTGTCTTCACGCTGTGCAACCAACCAGGAATTTGAGCCTTCTGCTTCAGATTCTGCAACTTCCTCGTTTTCACCAGTTGAACCATCATCCGTGCTAATAGAAATAGGTGCATTTTTTACACCTCCATCTGAGCTCTTACTGAATGCATCAGGCTGGTCAACGGCAGTATGACGCTTCTTTTGAACCATTGGTTCGTTTGACCCATCTGCCGCAGGGGCAGAGGAACCGCCTGGTTGTCCCCAGAAATTACCAAATGGTGGTGCAGCAGGACTGTGCCTCTGTTTGCTACAGTGTTCTTGGCTCTCGGCATTATGTTGATAGTAATGCACAAAAGGAGCCTCAGGAGTTTGTGAGCCACCTTTGCTACTACTTTCTTCCACCTGGGGCTCTGCTTTAGGTTCTAGAGGAACGTCTCTTGCTTTGGACTTTCCAGATGATCCACCTAAAGATAGGCCCAAACTTAGCTCAAGGCCATTATCGTCCTCCATTTCTAGTTTCTGGTACTGTGCTAGTCTTTATATTTACAACCTATTACTTCTGCATACCAGAGATAAAGTAGATTGCTTCATAGTACAGTCCTTCCCATTCAAACTGTCATCTCTGCAATATAACACCATGTCCATGATAAATAAGTAAGAATATGCTGAAACATAAGAACAAACCAATCCACCAAAGCATACGCAGAATTTTTCCCAACACGGCAAACAAAGGGATTCTGCAATAAGTGTCTAAGGATATCAACCATGAGCGAGAAGGATGATGTTGACTTGGATGGGGTAACCAACTGTAAATAATTGTCAGCTTGCATAATGACATCATCTGGAGATCTTTTGGCCTTCCAGTTTAAAAAGCTTGTTTCTTACAATATAGTTGTTTGTGTGCATCATCCATTTCAATCATGAATGCCATCCTTATGAACACCCTTTGCAGATAATGCATGTTTGCCAATCTGCCATGTTTAGCATTAAGGTTGGTAATCGAGAAAAATAATAATCTATGACCGGACTGAAGAAACATGTACAATATAAGTTCATAACAAATGAGTTGTTTATTGAACCATCTTTCACGCATCCCAATGAAAGTGTGCATTAATGAACAAAAAAACTTTGATTGTATATAGGAACAATGATGGTAGAATAGTCTAAACTCTAAAATTATGATTTTTTTAAAAAAAGAATTCTGGAATAACCCTTTTTGAAGCTAGAAAGGTTATATCATTAATTAGGATTTAGGGACCGTCTTTCTGGTATCCCTTTAATCAATCTACCAATCCAATTCTAAGTCCTCTCACACCAGCAATCATAGCAAACACAAAAAACATCGAGTCTTCTTGGCAAGTGGACATAACTTAATAAACAGCAAACAAGTTGATATTTTGATATACATATGCAAAGTTGATGACCGTACTAGATTCAAAGTAAAAGAAATTAATATGTCGAATGCACTTGTTGATATATATAGATGGATATTGTAGGCATTGTATGGGTAATATGGCTGACCCTGGCGTGCAGCACCATGAAGCTTCCTACCACACTGCAGTTTCACACACACAAATACAAAAAATTGCAGGCTGCAACTGTTCGGTATTGCATTGCACAATGCAAATGTGCATCCTCAAGGTTTCAATAATTCAATGACATCCTAACTCCTAAGTCAGTGGTAAACAACAGCCTTCATTTTCACAAACTACGTGAGTCTATAATGCAGGAAACATTAAAATCAAGTAAACCAAACCCACAAAAGTGCAACCATAGTAATCGGCAAATCAATATCAATGACAAGAAATTCACCAGCGGGATCAAACTTACCCAATAACAAGACCATGAATCCACTCAATCTCTGAACTGACTATGCTCCTACAAGTGACGCAGGCTGCGTCTAAATCTGGTAGAAAACAAACTTCCAGAGTCCTAGCGCCCCACAATGCTTGTGTTTCCAGGTTGCATACTCTGAGACCACCTCATTGACGGCCCTCTCAAGTTAAAACAGTGAACAGTTGCGGCTGTAAACACCCGGCTCACCGGCTGCCTGAGTTGAGCGGGCGAGGCCAAAATAGGAGCTTGAGCCGACCTAGGACTCTAGGAACGGGCACGCGGAGCCTAGCTTCGATCCAGCCTCGCAGCGCCAGCAAAAAAAATTTGCGCTGTTCTTCTTCTCCGGCGAACTGGCGAAGGGAGACGCGATGGGAGCCTCGGAGAGGTTTTCCCTGCCAGGGCGGCTGCCCGACCTGTCCTGACCGTGGATCCGCCCGACGACGGCAGCTCCAGCTCGCTGGCGACTGTGGTGGCCGAGGCTCCAGCGATCCACCCCTTCATCCTCCTCTCGTGGCGGCGTAGCCACCGCCGCCACGGCGACGGCTTCAAAACCCACACGCCCCTCCTCCTTCCCGCGCGCGCCATGCCCCGCCTGAGCCCGAATCACACCAAATTCCCAAATCCCACAACACAGACCCCAAATCTAGCCCCAAAAAAATCGGCAAAACTCACAGGAAATCATCTGATTCGAAGAACACGCGTACCTGGAGAGATTCCCCCCAAAAAAAAACTCGGGCTCTGCTCCTCGGGCGGCGATATCCCCACCTCGAAGCCTCCTGCGCGAGTAGGAACGGAAGAGGAGGAAGGGGGGAAGGGAGTGTGTGCGCGTGCGCGTGGTCTCGTGCGGTTTCGCTTTGCTTGACTACTAGGGTGGGCGAGGAGCTCACGCCTCGTCGTGTCGCTGCGAGTGGGCCCGGGTAACGAATTGTTCGCGGGGTCCCAGGACGAGGAGGCGGGGAGCGGGTGAAGGGCGACGTAATTTTGTCGACACGTGATTTGTGTGCGGTGTTGCTTGCAACCAAACGTGGAGCGGGGGAGGACGACATGGGGTCATGGGGCACGGACTCGGATCCTCTGCCGTTGCAACCTGCAAGCCAAAAGGCAGAGGGGCACAGTAGGTTTTCGGTACAAATGTACGAACACTGTAGCAAACAGTAGTGTACAGTAGAAAACTCTGTTTTGCACAGTGCTAAACAGTGATTTTGAACAGTACTAAATAGTATTTTTTCAGTATAAAATGCACAGCCACTGTTCACTCTCTGCCTTTTTGCCCAACGGCAGAGGATAAAAATCCTATAGGGTACTCCTATAAGTTCAAGGACCTTTTCCTATCTACTATCTCCGTCCCAGAAAGAATGCTCTTCTAAAATTCAAATTTGTCTAAAAAAAGTGCTCTTCTAGCTGCACAGCATCCTAGATTCCCCTCCCTCCACTATAAAGTATCTCTATATTCTCCTCCCACGACTATAAAATACCCCTAAATTCTCTTCCCACCACTATAAATATTATAGATTCCCACCTACATACAAGAGCATTCTTTCTGGGACGGAGGTAGTAGTTTAGTTTAGTTTAGTTAAAACTAAAAAATTTTTAAAAATATATTATTATTTTTGTATAGACCATATCACCTTCTTTTTTTATATTTGATGCTTATAACTTCTGAACACCTTTAACCATTCGTCTTATTCAAAAATCTTGTGCAAACATGCAAAAATATAAGTTATGCTTAAAATATCTTTAATGATAAACCAAATCATAACAAAATAAATAATATTTACATATTTGTTTAATAAGACGAATGGTGAAAAAAGACGTGTCCAAAAGTCAAACGTGCCAAATAAAAAAGAATGGAGGTAGTACTTTATAACATTTTATATTTTTTAGAGACCTTGCTGAGTTTTCACAAAGAACTACATAGTACTTTGTTTATATCTTTTGGTTCGTCAAACCTTCTATCGAGCATCCTAACTGTTGGCGCCTAGGAAATACGGGGGATCCCCGAGGCGCCGGACAGGCAAGAGATTTCTGGGAGAGAGGTGGAGAGCTCTAGCGGTTGGGCTGTAGGCGCTTCGAAGACCCGGACAGCGTGGCGGCGCGTGGCGCCCTCGGAGGGGTGTCGGTCGCCGACGACGAGGGAGAAGGCGGCGCTCGGGTGGTGAATGGAGGGAAAAGCACACGGGTGGTTACCCAGGTTCGGGCCCCCGGCGAGGTAATAGCCCTACTCCTGCCGTGCTGCTGTGTTACTTGCTTGGAAGAGACGTGGATGTACAAGCGGTGGCTCACCGGAGCTCCGACGAGCAACTCTAGGTAGAGGATGGCTGAAATGAGTGAGCGTGTGTCTGTGTCGATGCATGTTCGCCTCCTCGCACGAGGTGTATGAGGCTGCCTTTTATAGGTTTACATGGAGAATTACAGGGCGGATTCTTGGGGTCTCCATGCCACGTGGGCCCAGGCCCCTGACAGGCTCTCTACCCTAGGCTGGTTGGCACAGCCTTGGGGGCTTCTCTCCTTGACAAGCGTTCTAGAGGGGACAAAGAGGTGGCTGCCAGTCTTGTCACCTGCCAGGCTCGACTGGCGTGCTGTCAGCTTGGGCTCAACTTGTGCCGCCACGTTGCCACCAGGCTGGCTTCCCTTTTCTGAGCTGGATCCCGGTCAATTGGAGGTGACGCCACTTGTCTTATGGAGCCCAGCTGTCAGGGGAAGAGAACTCCCTGAACAATGCCTCCTTTGCTTGTGGGGTCCGGCCAGGATGAGCAAGCTCGACCTGGGACGAGCAGCCTCGGTCTGGGACGAGCAGCTGGCTGCTCGTCCCTGCCTTTCCCAAGCAGGCTGCTGCTCGGGGCAGGATAGACGAAGGAAAGGGGCGGCACACCACGTGGCCATATGCAGATTTGCCTGGCGACGGGGGGTGCCTATCATGGCCTTGGAGAGGCCGCAATCGTGAAGTGCTTGCCACGTGGACCGAGAGTCCCAATCCTCATCACTAACTTTTTCAAATAATAATCTTTCTGCCAAGTGAAACACATCATATATGTGCTTCTGATTTTCTAGGCCTTATGTTTTCTTCAGCCCTTAATTTGGAGAAATACTTACCGAGGGGATCTCGTCCGACCAGATAACATCGTCCTCCTCGCCTGTGGGATCTCGTCTTCCTCTTCCTTGCACCGCGCCTCCCTCCTCCTCTTTCTCGCGCCACATATTCATCCTTCCTCCACGCCGCCATCAACCTTTGCCGTAGGTGGTAGAGGAGAGTGGAGGTGTACAGAGCGTCAGGAGCAAGAGGAGTTGAATGAAGAAGAAGGGGGTGAGTATCCCGTCAGACAAGATTCGGTCCCTTACTAGGCCTCTTTTGTTTAATTTGAGTTCATTTCTCAAATAGTATTATGTTTCAACTTCATGAATGTATTTTCCAAAATTATTTATAATAACTTTTGGGCATTGCTACTCAAGTGTGTACTTTTTGCCCCCATAGAACCTTATAAAGCTCGTACTAGTATGGGGTGAGCCTCGATAATTTGCTCTTGCAGTCTTGCTGCATGCCATTGTCACGTCTCTCCCCACATCATCGTTTGTCTTGGCTTATGGTCATCTCAACAAACAAAGACTCTGCGAAGCAAACAGGAAAGAAGCAACAAGTGGTAAGGAAAGGTCGCGAAGATGGCTTCCCTACACTAGCCACCAAGAAGAAATGGGAAGGATCTTCGGGGCTATCATGGAAGTTGTTTTGGTTTTATCAAAGGATGGACGAAGAATACCGAGGTGTGGCTTTCCAGCGGGGTGACCTCGTGACCATTGGATATCCCGAGGTCCTACTTAACGGTGCCGATGAAGCGTAGCTGTTGCTTTTGCGGAGAATTAGCCGCAAGTTCAGTATGAGGGCTCTGGCTGAAGAGTACATCGCCGCGAGGATTCCACCTCTCAGAAGGGATTGGGGATACAGCCCAGTCTTCGAGGAGAATGGGGCCCGGGTGTCGCTAGGGTCCCGCTCGGCCCTCTCTTTGCAGAAAACGGAGGAGTATACAGACTTCCTTCTGGGTCCCACCTTGGCCGAAGAAGTCACCAGAGCCACCAAAGTCGGCATTACGACTAAGATAAACCGAGTGCTGGGGACCAAGGTCCCCCTAGAAGAAGGCAGCCACAAGCGCAAGAAGGGCACCGACTCTAGGGATGCTCCCGCCCCGAAGAAGATGCGAGGTTCTCGCCCTATAGCGGCTAGCCCCATCAGGTCCCTCCCCCCTCACCCTAACGCGAGTAGCGAAGGGTACGAGGATTCCGAGGGTGATCACAGGCCTTCAGGCCCTGCCAGCTCGGCGAGTGGCACTCTGCCCAGTGAAGAAGACACTCCATCGGCTTCCAATCCTCCAGCTCCAGCCCCTGGCGAGGGCCAACATCACAGATCGAATGATCCCGAAGGTACTGGCGGCGCGGGGGCCAACCCAATTTCCCCCCAGGACACCTATGTCTCCGTGGGAGGAAACACCGCTGCTGGAAGCCACATCGGTAGCGTATACGCCATGGATGAGTACTTTGACGAAGAAGGTACCTCGTGCTTTTTTGCTTTTTTTTTGGCTGACCTTGCTTATATATATATATCGTAATAACTTCGTATAGCATACATTATACGATTAAGATTATCTCTAAACACCTATATAGTGGATGTCAACTCTGATAATCCTTACCCCTTACGTAGGTTGAATTCCTTAAAAGACGTCATCTTATGTCGCATAGAAACACTAATCACCTTATTACGATCTTATCATACGAAATCGCATTTTGGGGAATAGTAAGCTACTATATTGTTAAATACTACTTATTAATGCACTCTGACATCCATAGCCTATCATACGAAAAGTAGGTTCGCTAATAGATTAGGACAATATGCCAAGGGTAAGACCTAGGTCGTGCATGCATCATGCTTTCTGATGCATTGGTAAGTAATGAGTGAACTTGCACAATATTCTCCTATATAGAAGGCAAACCAGAATGATTCATTTGTTAACAGCAACTAGAACTACGTAGGGATGGATGTAGGAGAATTACGTATAAATTATCATATACCTAGAATTCATTAATAGCTAAGAACAATTCCCATCGATAAAAATCGTGGCTAAAGTATGATACACACGTTCTCGTAAGAAATCCATGACAACTATTAAGAAGGATGATAACGAGCATAGGTAATATAATCCAAATTATAATGCTTACACCTATTTACAGGCGGAAGATTAAACCTCGGCAAGGAAACTTAACCGGCATACCGCACCTTGAGCCCCCTATAAAGTTTACCTCCTTATGGAAACTTCAGGGAGACTCTTCGTAGGATTAACATAGAGATGCTAGGGTAGCCTACGTAGACTCGCTATTATGCTCGTAGGAGCGATTGCATATCATGTACCATGTTTTCACGCAGCATGGTATTTATCTGTGTCATTTGGTTCCTGTCGGTAGACCCCAAGGGTTTAAGGAGGATCTCGAGGTGAATCAAGATTCACGGTTGGGATACAAGTTGTCCAGACGAGTTAACACTTACTCTTTAGATGTGATCCGTATTAGGGAGAGACAGCGACTTTCCTTAGTGCGGATTAACATCGCTAATATCATGTTCATTACCCAGTTTTTCTTAAACTATGTTGTTTACTTATTAAAGATGCATGCTTATTAGATTGCCTAAGTGTTAATCATGTTATACTTATACATGCCTGCCTTGAAATGTTTAGCCTTAATGACTGCCTTGATTGTCATTGTTCTTCTTAGCCTATGATTAGTCTGGTAACCACTTTAACCCTACTTAATGGGTAAAACTTGCTTGGACCGGCTTAGGCTTAACAAATCTTCTGGCTAACTGCCACGGAACGGTGAACCGATATTCACCGGTCATTCATTATTCTCATTTAAATGTGACATGACATATGAGACAGTTAGGGCTGGTATATGCATGTTAGGTTGATTGTGTTTGTGGGTATGGATATGTGGGGACTTGGTAGGTTTGGGTCGGTCGGTTGGGAAAGTCCAAGTGTGTGGTGTGGTGTGGTCGATGACCGTGGAAGTGGAGAAAGGTTTGTGGGTTGCCCCAAGTTGGATTTGGACATCCTGAGGCATGATTAAGGCACGAGATGCCTAGTGCTGGGTTTAGCCCAGGGCTTACCCAGGAGGAGCGTGGATAGACACGCGTAGCGGAGAATCGCTGCCATCCGGGATGGTTCCAACACAACGCGTGGCCATCGCGCGGAGCACGGGACGTGGATCGCCAGTTGTGAGCGCTTTGGGAGGCCCTCTAGGACCAGTCTCGATAGGTGGCCGGAATTGGCCTTCACCCGGGGTGATCACGCCATGGCATCCCTAGGGTGACGGTCGGCTAGGGAGGGCCGGCAACCCTACTAGGCCGGGTGATCACGCCATGGCATGTGTGGTCCGCAACAGGATTCGCCAAATCCTGAAAGGATGGCAGAACTAAGATTGGTTGGGGACAGCCAGGAGAAAGACTGAAAAGTATTGGCTGGTATGGTGATTGTGTAAGCTGGTTGGGTTTATGATCGAAGGTTGGTCGATTTGTGTGTTAATTATGTATAAGCTGGTATGGATTGTGGTGATCTGTTAAGCTGGTTGTGTTATGGACAAGAGTTGGTCGATTGTGGGTTGTGCATTTGGATGAGAGTTGATCGATTATGGGTTGGTTGATGTGTTTGGTTGGGTTATTGGTTTTGAGTGCATTGTTATGATGGAAACCCTTGATTTGTAGTAAATAAGATCAAATACTAGTTGATTCTAGTTTAGGTGTTTTCAAAATCTTATAAACTTGGCTTTACGCAAATAAAATAAACCTTACCTCCAAATAAAGCCTTATGCACTAAATGCATTAAGGGAAGTGTTAACTATCCAGCGTTTGGATGACGCTAACCTCGCATATTTCCACTCTTTTAGATTAAAATTAAGGAGAAGGGTTGTCCGACTGTCGCGAAGGAGATGACCCAGCTACGATGGCCATGAGGCGGTTTAGGGTTTGCTCCAGTCACCTGCAGGATTTCATAGCCGTTGAAAGATATTGCGGATAAACCTATAAACTCCGCTAACCCTGATGGTTTACCTATAACCATCGTAAAGTCTTTCGGCTTATTTAATTTTAAGCCCGCGCCAATCAATTATGTATGTAATTTTCTGAATAATGAAACGTATGTCTGTATGATACTCGGCTATGTATTGCACGCACTAGAGTACTGATCCAGGGTCTAGTGCATGTGTACAGCGGCTCTCTGGTAAGTATAAAAATGTGTGCTGACAAGGATGAACTATGAGTGAGGCCGGGCTCAACCGCAGCACGCCGGGTGATGGTGTAGCGAGAGAGGGAGGTGTGTGTACAACTCGTACGCTACTTGCCTAATACCCCACGCAGGAGGGTTTATATAGGGCAAGGCGTAGGTGGATAAGAAGGAAACTACCCCTAAGTCGGTGGAGGCTGCCATGCCGTCAGGGAACCCTAGCTCCGCTGCCAGAAACCGTAACCGCCCCGTCGCGTCATGGGTCGGGCCTCGATGCACGCTTGCTTGGAGGAGAAGTCTTCGTCTTGGCCGGCAAGGCACCAGGTAGCTCCACAGCAACACGTTACCAGGCAGGAGGTACCGGGAATACCTGAAAAGTCAGAATAGGGCTATCGGGCACCGGGTAGGAGACTTAATCCCCGACATAAACCCTCCTGCGCGGGGTATTAGGCAAGTAGCGCTCTGATTAGCATCTAATCGCCCTCTCGCTACACCCTTGTACCCGGCGTGGTGCGGTTGAGCTCTGTCTTACCCGTAGTTCATTCTTCTCCTTCCCCGGATCCCATCTGGGCACTCTTGTAATTCCTGATCATCATCAACACTGCACTGGAGTAGGGTTATTACATCGACAGTGAGGGGCCCGAACCAAGATAAAAATCCCCTGTGTCCCTGTTCTTGTGATTACCCGATTTATCGCATCTCGAACACAACGTGACCGGTTGGAAAGGGCCCTCTTGTCCCTCATCAAGAAGTCTCGTGGAACCCGATTCCCAATCGTCGACACCCGGGATATAAAATAGTATTTCCAACTTTACGAAATTGACTTTGTGGTTCACAATATGAAAACTGTGGGGACGCCTGCGAGTTTTGGATTTGTTGACCCTAGTCACACTTGGTTATCACTCCTTAATTCACCTGAATGGCAAGTTAGGTGATAGGCCTCCTGGGGAGGTCGTCCCAGCAAATGCGCGCATATATTAATGTGTTGGGAGAACGGAACAGCTAAGAATTTTCGTTTTGGGAAATAGAGAAATTCTAGTCAAATTTGGTTTCCCACGGTGATGGGAATATGGAGAGAAAATTGTCGACAAATAGTATACCTCTTATGTTGCTATTCGGATCCAAAATCAAAGTCCATGGCATTGCGCTGGATGCGCTTGTATTGGGTAAATGGGAAAGCAACTGAGGTCGAACCGTGAGGCCAGTCAAAGTCTGAGAGCCGGTTTGCTCTGACTTGATGGGTCATTTTTAAATGATAAGGTGGTGAAAGCTCTAGTTCAAAGGTCCCTGGTGTGACCAAATACTCTCCTATAAATAATAGTGTTCCTGTATATACAGAATCTGGCAGATGATATAAATGCAGTTAATGGTTTTGGATAATCCAAGTTAAGGTCCTAGGAGGACCCACAATCCCTTCAAACAAAGGTGATATAGTCGCGACATATTTGTGAATCTCATACCTAATAATCCCTTCTAGGGGAAGGTCTCTTTCTTTTAGAAAGAAAGTGTCGACGATTGGGATATTGACCCAAGTCAACCAAGGTTCTTCAGGGAGGAGATAGGAGACACGCCGAACAACCACGAACAACAACGAACAGGAGACAGTGGTTTTTATCCTGGTTCAGGCCTCTCAGGGAGATAATAGCCCTACGTCCAGCCTTTCTTTAGATCAAAGAGTATTACAAGGTGGAACTTGACGAGATTAGCAAGTCTCGGCGAGTAGTATGCGACAATGCGAGATCTCTTCGCCAGGGTCCTCTAAACGCCGTAGGGGCCCTGTTTATATAGTGTAAACAAACCGACTTACCGAGGAATATCGGGCCGGGCTAACTATGAACACGTAACAAACTCGTACCATGCCAAATACATCCTACGGTAGATAAGGTATGCTCCTAGTCTTGGGGATCACGACTCCTAGTCCAATCCGGGAAACCAACGTCCGGGTCTTCACGTAGTCGCGCAGAACTCCTGTTCGAGATGGACTCAAACAGGATCCCTTGGCCGTTACGCACCGCGCTAGCCAGGAGGCTGTTCGGCAAGGTGCATATGGGCCAGATAGAACCTTCCAGGGAGCTGGGCCCTGGTAGGCTATTCGATAGGGCCGTCAGGGAGCGGGCCATGGCAATGGGCCGTAATTTTATCCCCGACAGAAAGGTTCCATGGTGGAACATGATTACCAGTCGATTTTTGGAATATACCAATATGGTTGATGACCCATTAAAACATGATAATATGGGATGAGGAATTTAAAGCCCATAAGTGCAACCAGTGTGGCGCACGTCCCAGCGTGGGTGCGGCCGGCGTGGTGCACATCCCAGCTTGGCTGGAGTGACGCCATATGTGCACAGGTGATGTGCATCTCCTACCAGGGGAGGTAGTTGAGAGATGGTATCCTCTAGTACCTTGGAAGGTATGGTATACATTGGTGGTAGTGTCACATTGTTTAATGTCGTTAGTGCCATAAGACTGGTTAGAGTGGTATAGCCAAGTTTGTAAGACCTTTGGGAGAAGCAACTTGGTTGTAGTTGTAGCCACTCATTGGTAATTGTAATTGTCCGGCACGGGTAGGGCCCAGTATGACGAGGCCTGGCATGGCACGCGGTTCGGCATAGTGCGTAGCCGGCGCGGACGTGGTCCGTCACGACACACGGCTGGCACCTAGAGGTTTGACGTTGCAATTAATTTATCCCCATCATATGTTAAGGATGAAATATTCTTGTATTGCACATGTGCAAATGGGTTATAATGAGAGCAATACTTGGTGGTTTATTGCTCCGTAGACTGTTCTACTCTCTCAAGCTAGGGAGAGCTGTGAGATTGAAGTGGTTCAGCTGGAATCGTGTAATAAATTGGTAATTTATTTCCATAGGCGTTGCCTACCATTACTTTCCGGCGGTATTCACGAAACTCGGATGAGGCGATTTCAAGGGGTGCAAGGCTCAGGGGGAGCAAGCACTTAAGAGATAGACCATAATAATCTGGTAGATCATAGATTGTACTCTTTTTCCCTTATATGAGTTTTTCCTGGCGAGGTTTCTCATAGTAAGGTTTTTAACGAGGCAATATTGCAATACAACAAGCGTGTGCGATGTACTCTTTTCTCCAATCCTTTTTTCCACTGGGTTTTTGGATGGAGTTTTTAAGAGACATTCGTATAGCGCGGTATGCCCAAGGGGGTGTTGTAAAGTCCCTAACCGGCAAGACCGATGGGCCCCACGCATGGCCGGCGCGCCCGCGTGGTGGGTCTCACCTTGGCCGGCCGGGTCAGGGATATGTGGACATACTGAATTCTATCTCTAATAGGATTTAGGCTTCCAGAAAGTTTCATGTCTCCTATATAAATAGATAGAGGACCCCTTGTAATTGGTACCAGATTATTCAATAAAAATGACCACCGTCGCATGTGTTTCCTCTCTACTTCTATCTCCCTGTGTTTGTGGTTGATTGTCGTGTCGTGCGACTACGCCTACTTTGCCTACATCGTCTACATCGATCTGCCACTACCGGCTACTTTACAACAGCCTCATATGTCCGACTGTCGCGCCCGCCCCAATCCACGCACCCACCAAGCCCCGGGCATGAGGTACTCGTGTCCGGTGTCCCGTTCCTTTCCGCGTTGCTGCCACCATGCAAGCAAAGCTACAATAGCTTTCAATATTGCTGCAAATTTTAGAGTTTCGCTATAAATTTCTTTTATACTTTATACTACACTCTAAAAGATTTCCTCACCTATCCAGCAATTTATATGTTGCTGCAAATTTACAACACCATGCCAGAAGAGAAAGAGCTGGAGAGATGGAGATGGGTCGTGGAACACAAACAGGGAGAGAAGGAAAGAGATAGGTCAAGGGAGGGAGAGGCCCATAGGGTTTTTAATTGGTTTATATTTTTCGTGTGACTTTCCATTTAAACTGAAACTTTCTCAATCCTTTAGGGAGCATCGAACTCCAAATTAGGTGAAACTAGAGCCATTATTTCACAAAATTCATAATATTTTTTATATATTTTCAATTCTCATTATGTGCTTATGTACTGTTTTTCTTTGTTTTCCTTCGTTCTTATTTATATTGCATTACGCTATATCACATGTGTAAGTGCGAAGCTGGTGGCTTGAAATTCAAGACTCTGAAGCTTCCGAGTACTACCAACTACCAAGGCAAGACAGATTGCATCTTGCTCCTAAGTCCTAATTTGCTTAAACTAGCTTATTTATTTACTCTACTTGCATGAAATAAGTAGAATAGGACGATCGTACCTACCCATGTTAGTCATTCACCGATATGATTAGCCTGCAGTTATTAACCTTGATTATATCATTGTATATCCTTATGTAGATGTTAGAGCATCTTCAATAATAGAGACAATCTCCAATGAGAGACAACAATTAGCTATACGCGCTATCATATAGATATTGACTCCAATAGACTGTCTACAACATTGTCTATAATTTTTCCCACATTTTTTTAGTGCTTGCATGGGCATTTCAATGACAATGATCAACTGTAAACATCAACTCTATGGCTATATTTGCTCATATCGAAACAATTCATGGCATAATAGAAACCGGAGATAGTTTTATCACATATCCAACACAAAATACGTTTTAAGCACATATCGGAGATGGATTTGTGACATATCCAACACAAAATAAGCACATATTACTGTTACTCAAGGACAGTTTTGTTCAGAGGCGGAGCCACATTCAGCTACCCTGTGTCACAGGACACCGGGTGCTTTGGGATTTTTAGCTTGTACCAGTATCTCTAGCCCATGTGTGCACCGCCCAGCTCGAAATTGGTGAACCCTGATCAGCAAGCATGCAACCAATGAAGTGCAACGAAATAGCCCGAAAAGCAACAGAACACTTGATCTGTGTATCAAGCATTTAATGAAATTATTTGACATTGTTAGATATAATCTTGACATTTACTAGAAGATTGTAGAAGGAGTAGCTAGTTGATAGCTATATGTAGATGCTAGAAGCATCTAGAACATTTAGTTCTATACTACTAGTTCATAAATAAACTAGATACTAGATACTAGTTCTAGATATATGGGTTGAGCTATGGTTAGTTTAACTTAGCCTATAAATAGGACATGTAGGAGCACTTGTAAGCCAAGCTTTGGGACTAGTTCAATGTATAATATAGCTACAATATAGTGAGCCTGAATAGCTTCCTTAGTGAATATTCTTGTGAGATCTTGTGAGCGCTTTGCTTGCTGTTAGTGTGAGCTCCTAGGCCAACAGACACTTCTTTTCCCCTGACGTATAGCACTGTCAGTGGATCATAAATAATAGGAGATCACATGTCATCTTGTTAATTTCATCTCTCTCCACGTCTTACAACGATGTAAGTTATTGTTACATACATCCCACTTTTTCTGTTTTCTAGACATATGTCAATTTCTTTTTGACATTTTTATATCTATTTTAAACATTTTTATTAATCTGTTTAGTTGTAAGAAAACAAATGAATGAAACGCTGAAAGACGTTTGACAAACTTACATTACACTCACACGTCCAGAAGATATGTGACCTATTCGTGATTCCGGTGCTTTCCCTTCTTTAAAACCAAGCATGTAACATGGTTCAAACTTATTAATATCTTCTGAGCTAAACTTAACTACCGTTAAGTACCTCTCAGGTGTCTTGAAGGGAAAAACTACCAAATCTGACTCGTCGTTAGTCTTTATATCTTTTACTGGAAGATCCAATGATTTATTATTGGGGAAAACAACCTTAAAACTGATGGATGCACTTTTAGAAAATATCCTTTTCTTCAATGCCATTATAGAATAAGAATTATCTTCTGTTTTAATAGCTGTACCAGTGAGATACAGTTTCGTTATAGTGTCAGTTCCTTCAATAATAGTGCCAGTTCCTTTAATACCAGTGCCAGTTCCAGTTCCTTCATTAATGTAGATCAGATGAACAACATAATGGTTGATTTATTTGGTGGGTATAGTCATATGTCATCAACATAATATTGTTCGTCTAATCTACATTAGTGAAGGAACTGGAACTGGCACTGGTATTAAAGGAACTGGCACTAGTATTGAAGGAACTGACACTACAACGAAACTGTATCTCACTGGTACAGCTATCAAAGCAGAAGATGATTCTTGTTCTATAATTGCATTGAAGAAAGGGATATTTTCTAAAGGTGCATCCATCAGTTTTAAGGTTGTTTTTTCAATGATAAATCATTGGGTCTTCCAGTAAAAGATATAAAGACTAACGAAGAGTCAGATTTGGTAGTTTTTTCCTTCAAGACACCTGAGAGGTACTTAACGGCAGTTAAGTTTAGCTCAGAAGATATTAAGAAGTTTGATCCATGTTACATGCTTGGTTTTAAAGAAGGGAAAACACCGAAATCATCAATAGGTCATATATCTTCTGGACGTGTGAGTGTGATGTAAGTTTGTTAAACGTCTTTCAGCGTTTCATTCATTTGTTTTCTTACAACTAAACGGATTAATAAAAATGTTCAAAGCAGATAAAAAAATATCAAAGAGAAATTGAACATACTGTCTACAAAACAGAAAAAATGGAATATATGTAACAATATCTACAACGTTGTCAGACGTGGAGAGAGTTGAAATTGACAAGATGACATGTGATCTCCTATTATTTGTGGTCCACTGACAGTGCTACATGTCAGGGGAAAAGAAGTGTCTGTTGGCCCAGGAGCTCACACTAACAGCAAGCAAAGCTCTCACAAGAATATTCACTAACGAAGCAATTGAGACTCACTATATTGTAGCTATAGTATACATTGAACTAGTCCTCAATCTTGGCTTACAAGTGCTCCAATATGTTCTATTTATAGGCTAAGTTAAACTAACCTTAACTCAACCCATATATCTAGAACATTCTACATCTAGCTATTAATATTTTCGTCCTAGTAATATCTAGATGTTTCTAGTATCTAGTTCATCTATGAACTAGTACTATAGAACTAAATGTTCTAGATGCTTCTAGCATCTCCATATAGCTATCAACTAGCTACTCCTTCTATAATCTTTTAGTAATGTCAAGACTATATCTAAAATGTCAAATAATTTCATTAAATGCTTGATACACAGATCAAGTGTTCTGTTGCTTTTCAGGCTATTTCGTTGCACTTCGTTGGCTGCATGCTTTCTGATCAGGGTTCACCAATTTCGAGCTGGGCGGTGCACATATGGGCTAGAGATACCGGTACAAGCTAAAAATCCCAAAGCACCCGGTGTCCTGTGACACAGGGTAGCTGAATATGGCTCCGCCTCTGCGAACAAGGTCAAAATTATTATAATTATTATTAAAAGTTTTTTACCGTATCAAAAAGTTACTAGCTATAAGAAATGAAAAAAATAGAAAAAAATACTGAGTAAAATAGATAACTTCAAAAGGACTCAAAAAGAAACCTTCAGAAGAACTCAAAAGAAGTTTTAAAAGTAAAATAAAAAAAAAATAAACAGACGACTCACCTCATCCTCCATGTTGCGGCGGAGCTCGAGGAGCCGAAGGGAGCAGAGTACCGGCGCGAGAAGGAAAATGGGTGCGCGCAGTAGATGGAAGCGGCGGCGTGGGTGAGGGAGGACTGAGGAGTACGACAGTGTGGGCCCGCGTGGGTGAGGGAGGAGTGCGGCGGCCTGGGCCCGCGTGGGTGAGGGAGGAGTGCGGCGGTGCCGGTGCTGCAACGAGCGAGGATGCGCTTCGGAGGGATGTGCGTGAATCTTTTGGATAACGGTACGGTAGAGAATAAAATAAAATAGTAGTACAATGTTACTATTTGGCATATGTATGCAACAAAGCTTTTACGGGAGCTAGTTATTTCAATAAATTTATACTATTGTTTTCCATCTTTTCATTTATCGAAAAACATACTCCCTTCATCATAAAATATTTATCACTGTTTACTTTTGGACACATATTTGACTATTCGTCAAATTCAAAAAATTAGTGCAAATATATGAAAATACTGTATAAGTTAGATACCCTATACTACCCTGTATGCCATTGAAAAGCTACTAAACATGGTAAAAGTTTTCGGCATTAGGATAGATATCCTTCCCAATTCTTCGAGATAAACAAGACGTATTCTATCACAAGCCGTTCCCGTCAAGAAAAAAGTATAGCACCAACAAATCCATAGGATAGTATTTGTAAAATAGCTCCGTTGAGTCCAATGTTGGTTATGGAACCAATTCCTATAATTATGAAACCCATGTGAGATACGGAGGAATAGGCTTTTTTTTTTGAAATTTTGTTGACCAAGAGAAGTTGAAGTTGCATAGATTATTTGCATCGCTCCTATTATTACCAACCAGGGGGAAATAGGTAATGAGCATGAGGTAACAATTCCATATTGATCCGAACCAATCCGTATGATCCCATCTTTAATAGGATTCCCGCTAAAAGCATACATGTACTGTAATGGGCTTCCCCATGGGTATCTGGTAACCACTATGTAGGGGTATAATCGGCAATTTGATAGCATAAGAAATAAGGAAACCAAAATAAAATAGTATTTCCAATGTTGCAGGGTATGATCGATTAATTAATCTTTCCAAATCTAATCTTGGTTTGTCGGAATCGTATAAGCCTATACCTAGAACTCCAATTAAGAAAAAAATGGATTCGCTACCCTGGGTTGTTTTGACCAAACCAACCTGGTTTGGTTCCCCGTCCATATAGTTTTCTTAAAAGAAATCACCATAATTTTTGGAATTATTAATTACCATCCATTTAAAACAACCTCCCACGCACATTCTCTCTCTCCTCACCCCACTTTTTGGATCCAGATCGTGCACAGGCTTCAGGCAAGCAACGGCCTGCCCACCACCCGTCCGGCCACCTCCCCGGCTAGCATCCCGGGGCACCGCCCTCCCCAGCGCCGAAGTCCGTGCTCCGCCCAAGATCCGCGCCCGCCGCGCTGCCGTCCCAGCCCCGTCTCCACCGACCTCAGCCCGTCGCCGTCTCTGCCCGAGGCACGCCGCCGACAGGACGTCCGACAGGCAGTCCGAGCCCAGGTCGAACAGATCTGCGCCGCTCGTTTGAACTGAGATTGAACCGATAGTCGACACGTGTCCCAGGAGGGTTGAGGGCTATATAAGAGGCTCGGGCTGAGAGAAAACATTAGAGAGAGCTCATTTCTTTTGTCCTCTTGGCTTGTGTGTGCTTGAGAGCTCCTCCCCATGGGTTTCCCTTGCTCATGGCCATCTCCACCTAGGGTTTGCTTGAGAGAGAGAGGGGAGAGAGAGGAGAGGGAGAGAAGGAGAAAGGTAAGCATGGGTTCCCCCTTCTTCTCCGATGTGTTTGCCCCAAGTTTGGTCGGTGTTTGGTGAGTCTCCCAGTTGTTCTTCTCAAGTGCTCCTTGGGTCTTTCTTGCCGGAGTTGAGACTTCACCTCGCCGTCCCCGAGCTTCACCGTGTCGTCAAAGTGTCTCAGACAGCACAAGGTGTCCCTCCGAAATGGAGAGATCACCGGGATTAAATAGGGTTTTGGAACCAGAGACGTAGATATCGAGTAGGAATAAATGCTCTGCCCCCTTTCAATAGGGTGCTCCTCTATTTATAGGGATACTGGTGATTAGGGTTTTACAATGAAAATACAAGAGGGCGATTTTGCCCCCGGATTTTGGCCGTAGATCACTAGATCGACGGCCCTTCACGCTACCTAATCCCTTTTTGCCTACATGAAAAGCCTAAACTACCCCTATTACAATTTGGCCCTCATTGAATCATTGGGCCAAGCCGCTGCAGGCCCATATCTCAGCAGCTATACTATGGGCCCATGGGCCTACACTTGGCCCATGGACGATCATGTCCCGTGCCCTCTGTCTGGTTATCTTCGGGTATCGTTGGATATCTTCGGGTACCTTCAGGTATCTTCGATAACCTCGTCATCGCCAAGAGGATCTTCGGGAACACTTTCCCTTGCTGCATAGCCCCCGTACGCCTTTGTATATTCCCGAAGACCTCCGTTATCTTCGGGTAAAAAAGGGGCAGGCCCTTCCTACAACAGAAGCCCCTTGCAGCCTCATTTTGCCTTGGCGTGGTGAATGGCTACCATCCGAGGTTTGACCCTTTTTCACCACGTTGCGGAGACAATCCCGAAGACTCTGGGCGGACCTGCAAAACACTTTAGCAATTCGAGTTAAGCCCTGCTACCTAGTGATATGCACCGGTAATTTATTGCAGTGGGCCCGCGGATCTGCAGACGTGACAGCTGATGTGATTCCGCGGTGCCCTTTTCGAAACGCGCGCCTTACCACAGTAACCGCAGGCCCCACATGTCACTTTTTAAGAGGTGCGTCGGTTGGGGTCTTTTTGGCGGGAAAAGGGTAAATTTCCGCGCGGGCTGTTCGCATTCCCGCCGTCCGATTTGACACGCGTCAACCATCCACTAACTGCCTTGGCCTATAAATACCCCTAGGTGGGGTGGCTTTGTCCTTTACACACTCCATTTTTCACCCCCGCGGCTCGCGCTCCCTCTGCTCTGGCGATTCGCGCTCCTCCTCTCCAGCATCCCGCGCCCACTGTCGCTCCGCCGCCGCACCGGCCTCCAGCTCCCCGCCGGTGAGCGACTCCTCCATGCCGCCATGATCTTGGTCTTCTTGGCTGCTTCCAGCGGGACTCGTTTTCCTTCACTCTCCATGGCCCCCAAGCGTCTCCTGGCCGCCGCTGCGCAAGGGAGCATGTCATGGGAGTTGGGCGAATCACGCATAACACCAGAGAAGGTGGCTGCGGTGGCTTCGCGGCGCGACGTGGCATCCGAAGACGTGCGCCGCCCAGGCCGCCAGACCAGCCCCATTCCTTGGGACGGCGAGGCAGGGCTGTTCCTCTGCCAACACGACGCGGGCATCCGGATGCCGTGCACACCCCTGGTGGGGGACATTTTGGACTTGTAAAGGGCCCAGCTTTGCCAACTCTCCCCCAACGCGATAATGAGGTATCCCTGGACGACGCCGACGAGGCCCAACTGTTGCTGCTCCACAGGATCGGCCAGAGGTTCAGCATGAGGTCGCTGGCCGAAGAATTTGTCTCCGCGAAGATTCCACCGCTCCGCCGAGATTGGGGCTGTAGCCTCGTTATTGAAGAGGAGGGGCCTCGATTGTCCCTTGGCGGCCGCTCTTGCCATGCCCTTCAGCGAACCGAGGAGTATGTGGACTTCCTCCTTGGCCCCACCCTCGCCGAAGATATTTCCCGAGCCGCCAACGCTGGTGTTACCCTGAAAATTAAACGGGTGCTTGGGACCGAGGTTCCTTTCTCCGAGGGGGGCCGGAAGCGGAAGAAAGATGCAGATGCTGGCGATGCGCCCACCCCTAAGAAGATGCGCGGCTCTCGCCCCATCATAGCTAGTCCCGTCCGCGCCGTTCCTCCTGGCCCAGCGACTAGCAGCGAGGACTATGAAGACTCCGAAGAGGGTCAGATGCCCTCGGGTCTGCAAGCTCCGCGGGGGGCACCCTTCCCAGCGAGGACGAAGCCTCTCCTAGCCTCCCGGCTCCTGCCCCAGCAAAAGGCCAGCACCATGGATCAAACGATCCCGAAGGCACTGGCGGTGCGGGTGCCAATCCCTTTTCCCCCCAGGATACATATGTGTCCATGGGGGGGAATACCACGGCCGGGAGCCACACCGGTGGTGCTTATGCCGTGGATGATGTATGGGACGTCGAAGGTATGTCTTGCCTTTTCTCTTAATCATGCTTGGCTGTTTGGACACTTCACCTAACTTTTTTTCTCCTCTCGAAGACGACGACTCCCCCTTTCCCTCAATTGGGGTGGACACAGTTCCCCCAAGGACTTCTCCTCTAGCCCTGGGCACTGCGAGGATAACTCTCCCTGCTCCACCTCCGGGTGCTAGGCCTCCGGTTGTGTTCAGGACCGCCGGTCCTTCAATCCCGATGCCTTCCGGAGGTGGGACTTAGGACACACCCGCCCTGGGTGTGGCCTTGCTTTCGGAGAGCCTGGCCGAGAACATGCTCTCGACCATTCCCGAGGTTGGGCACCTGTCCGAAGGGGTGGCCTCCGAGGCTTTGCTTCATGGCCTTCGAGACAACCTTCTCCAGGTTATTGGTCTTTTTCTTCTCTTTCTTTTTTTATCTCCCGATCTTCGTGATTCGCAGGGTCTGATCTGGTCAAAGATGCTTGCTCTCCGGTCTGACGAGGACTCGTCCGAACAACGCCGCCGTCTCCAGGAGCTGGACGCCCTCAGGGAGGCAAAGGCGAAGTCCCACTTCCATGTGGTCTTGGAGAGAGACTCCGCTCTGAACGAGGTTGATACTTCACGAAGGCGAATCACCGAGCTCGAGTCCCGTGTCCACGAGCTTGAGCAGCAGCTAACTTCCTCCCAATCCGAGGTGGGCCTCCTTCGCGCCGCCCACACGAAGCTGCAGAAAACTCTCCAGGACACTCAGGCGAAGACCTTGGAGGTGGCTTGCCAAGTCCACCAAGAATTGGCGAAGCTCGGGACAATCAAGGTCCCTGAGTATCCCCCATCAGACCCAGAGAAAGCGCTTTCATCCCTTCGGGAGGGACTCCTTGTCTTGCCCAAGGGCATTCGGGCCTTCCGGACGGATTCTGCTAATAGGGCGTGCTTGCTTACTCGATGATGCTTGAAGCTATGGGCTGCCAGCACTGGAAGGGCACTATCCAAGGCGACAGGGGCCCCTGCAAGTACCCCGAAGGTTACCCCTCGGGAACGCTGTCCGCGGAGCATCGCCTTAACGTCAAAGACTTTATGCGGAGGTTCTGGCTCGTCAGAGGCAGGGCCTTTTCCGAGGCATTCCTGGCTGACGCCTTGAGATACGCGGCGGCCAAGCGAAAGGGCTCGGGCGGAAAGGGACCCTCGGGAGCTATAAAGGCTCCGGGCACCAGAGGCGATCCGGGGAGTCAGGATGACCCGAAGGATAAAGACTAGCCATAGTTTCTTTGTTCCTTCAACTTTTGTAATGTAATGGAAGCTACCTTTGTACTTTTGTAATGGGCGGCTTGCCTACTCTCGCGCTAGAAACTTTTGAGACGTATGTATTCGAATTCTTGTACAAATTCTTCGCTATTTATATACCTCGCGTTTTACTCATTTCCTTCCTTTTGTCGACTTGACTAAGTATTTTTCTAGTCGACACCAGTACGCAGGGTAGATAAATAGCGCAACTAGTGACTTGCACCGCAGCCCCTGGTCTGTCAATTCTTCCCGGGATCTTTTACGAGGAATCTAGTGAACCTTCGATGTTTCTAACCAGGGTGCTTATGACGCAGCCTGATTTTTTGCGAAGACTTCTTGAATCTTCGAGTTTTGTTACCAGGGCGCTATAATGCGGTCAACCTGGATTCTTGTGAGCATCTCGTGAACCTTAGAGGTTTTGTGCCAGGGCGCTATAACGCAGTCGACCTGGATTTTTGCGAAGGTTGCGTGAACCTTCGAGGTTGTGTACCAGGGCGCTATAACGCAGTCAACCTGGGTTTTCTAGTTCCTGACCAGGGCGCTATACGCTGTCAACCTGGTTTTTGTGGAAGTTGGACATGATTTGCCATGGGCCCCATGCCAATCCCGAGGAGCGTCATCCCCTTAGTAACTCTTCCAGGGCGCTATAACGCAATCTACCTGGGTTTTAACAGCATGTTTCGAGGGAATTATGATACGAAGAATTTTTTTCTTTATTCCTCGCAAATTTTTTCAGCCTGGGTTCATGCCTCATTGTTCAACATGGATACATGCCCAACCTCGGGCCATTCAACCAGTCGCAGCTGGCAATTTAAAATTGTACGATTACACGCCCATCCTTGGGCCATTGAACCAGTCGCAGCTGGCAGCTACGGATAGTACTTCTAAAGAGACTTCGCGTTCCACGTGTGTGGCACTTCCTTTCCTTCCTCCATGATGAGATGATACGACGCTTGTCTTGTCTTCTTGGCGGTGATGAATGGCCCCTCCCAGATAGTGCTTAGTTTGGAAGATCGTTGCGGCATCTTCTTCAACACGAGGTCTCCTTCTTCGAGTTCCCTTGGCCTAACTCTTTTGTTGTATGTCTTGGACATCATCTCGTTGTACTTGTTGAGTCTTTGTTGGGCGGCCAGCCTGTCCCCTTCCACGAAGTCCCCGGACGGCATGTCTTCGGGGTTTCCTCCTCTGGTAATGACTCGGAGCGTCCTCGCTTGGACTTCGGCTGGGATTACCGCCTCTTCTCCATAAACTAGCCTGAATGGCGAGCAACTCGTCGCCCTGGTTGGTGTTGTCCTGACGGCCCACAGTGCCTTCTGCAGCTCATGTGGCCATTTTTCTTTTGCTTCTTCCACCAATCTTCGCTTCAGTGTCTGCATGATATTCTGGTTGGCTCTCTCCACCGCTCCGTTTGCCTGGGGATAGCCCACGGACGCATAGCATATTTTAATGCCTATGTCTGCGTAAAAAGATTGAAATTTAGATGACAAAAATTGAGAGCCATTGTGTACGATAATCTCGCGAGGTATCCCGAATCTGCATACAACATTCTTCCACAGAAAGTGCTAGGCCTTCGCGGCTGTGATCGAAGTCAGAGGCTTCGCTTCTACCCACTTGGAGAAGTAATCGATGGCTACGATGATCCATCAATATCCTCCTTGCGAGGTCGATAATTCTCCCAACAATATCTATTCCCCATCTAGCGAAGGGCCAGATTGGTGCTGATGGTTGCAATATACTTGCGGGGGCCTTTGGGAGATTACTCATCTGTGGACTATATGAGCCTCGGGTATCCTCTAGAAGGCCCATAAGGGAGCAGATGGGGTGCGATCCATGTCGGCCGACTGAGGATAGAGACCACTCGGGTTACGCGCGCCTTGAGATCCAAGGATGTTCCCGAGGATATAATCTATCTCCATGTAATTAGAAGATCAACACATGCACGACATGTAACGGCATAACAAGATTAGGTACCGTGTATCATGTGCTACCGTGTAACTCTATCTCCCCCTACACTATATAAAGGGAGGGGTAGAGGCCATAGGCATAGGCCAACACAATAGATCTCTACATCATAGAGCATACGCTGTAATCACCTTGGTCATCCTGCATCCCGCATCTTGATCAATCATAATCCCAGAGCAAATGAATTAGGGTGTTACCTCGGTGCTGAGGGCCCGAACCTGTATAACCCGGTCTTGTGCTACCATCTAGTTTAGTTCTTGATTAGCGTTCCCTCGTACAAATTCATTGCCGATGGTAACCCCCAGTTAACCATCAGTCGACAGTTTGCGCGCCAAGTAAGGGGCAGCGTCAATATCATCTTCTCAAGCTAGATGGCTTCTTCAAGATCGTCGCACGTCAGCATAAGGCTGGGGCAGTCCCTCCGCTTCGGCACCCTAGACTTCATCGCCGATGGCGTTGGCAATCTTCGTCTCTCTCCTCCCAAGGAGACCTCTTCACAAGAAGGTACGCGTGATCAACGGGACCCATTGCCTCTTTGGCTTGGAGAATTCAGCAAGTACCTTCGGCGGATTGATCCGCTCGCTGTTCGACCTCGCACCTCTTCCCGTGGAAGACGAAAAAGGACTCGGCGGGCTTGACCGCACGGGCGTGAATGCTATTCTGCCCAACAACAACTCAATGCCCTCGGCTGGATTTCCCTCCGGACTCGAGAATTCCGCTGCGACTTTCGCACGGGTTTCCTCAGAGATTTGGACAGGAGATAACCAGTCAGCGAGTGCATCAGATCCAGTCGGATCAGATCCAACCATGTTCGTGGATGTCATCAATGCTGGCCAACCCATTGGACAAAGCGAACAAGTTAGCCTCTCTGTCTCAGACTCTGAGTCTGACGAGAGCGCTGAAGTCCGTAACAACCGAGAAGTTTTTGTTCTTGGTGCGGACGATCATCACTCTACTTCTCCACTTGTCGGATACGAGGAGACCGACACTGGCGCGGCAAACCCAGACTCACGCTGAGTGGAGGACCAAGATCGCATGCGTCAGCTTCGCGCTCGCGGCCGCGACGTCCAGAACGAGCTTCGCGCGGTGAAGCTAAGGGACCAGGAAGTCTACACAATTCCCCAGGCAAACGTCATCGCTTCGAAGACTCTTCTTGAGACCATCGCACCGTAACTTTCAGAAGGCAGCCCGCTCGTCCAGACTCTCGCTCGAGCGACGGCTATGGTGGAGATGGCTGTCATTCAGCAAAACAAGGCAATTCCCGCTCCGACCGCTTCAGCTCGCAGTTGTTCTACGCGCAATCGGAACCGGGCTCGCGCCTCCGCAGCCGGCGATTCCCGCCAGACAGCTGCTCATGATCTTCGTCAAGACATAGAAGCCAAACGGCGGGAGCGCCTTGACGGCGAGCGAAACTCTCGTAGCCATCACAGCCGGCGCGTTGATGACCTGGCTGAGAGCACCGCTAGTCGGCGCAACCACCGTCACGAGCATCGCCAAGGCCCGCGGCGGGAGCATCGTAGCAGATCCCTGAGGCGGAGACGGCCACGGCCGTTGGAGGGGATTCGGGCTTTTACCCCGGATCTTCGCCGAGTGGTTTGGCCGGATGGTTTCAACCTCAAAGGCATCGACAAGTTTGATGGCGAGAAGGATCCAAAGAACTGGCTGCAGGTTTATGCCTTAGCAGTCAGAGCGGCAGGAGGTGATCAGAACGTCATGGCAAACTATTTGCTAGTCGCTTTGACCCCAACCTCCCAGACCTGGCTGACGGGACTCCCAGAGAACTCGATCGAGTCTTGGGACGACCTCCAGGAGCAGTTCATCGAATTTCCAAGGGACCTATGAAAGGACCGCGGGGAGATGGGAGATTGGACAGCTACATCGGCGCAAGAACGAGACTCTTCATGAGTTCATCAAGCGCTTTACCAAGAAGAAGAACGAGATCCGGGACTTTTCGGAGCAAACAGCCATCGATACCTTCTTCGCCGGATGCAAATCCGAGGAGTTAATCAGGCAGATGACTCAGGACCCCGCGTAATCTCAAGGCCATGTCCACAATGGCAGACCAGGAGGCCAACGCCGAGGAGGCCATCATGAATCATCGTGGTGGCAACGGCGGAGGCCCCAAGAAGAAGCCTAATGATGAGCAAGGCAAACCCAAGGATAAGAAGCGAAAGGGGGACGAGATGGTCGCCAATATGGAGCGCAATCGACCTAAGCCCCCCAACGACAACGACTACAACAAGGTTATGGACTCGCCATGTCCCTTCCATCCACGAGGAAAGCACTCTGCCAAGGACTGCCTCATTCTGTAGAAATTCACCGAGAACTCGAAGCAGTCAGCGGCTAAGGACGATCAGGGCAAGAAACCCGATGGAGATTAGTAGGATGCTGAGTGCGAGATCAGCTACATCTTCGGGGGCTCTGATGCGTACGAGTCCAAGCGGAAGCAAAAGCTTACCACTCGGGAGATCAACGCTATCATGCCCGCGACGCCTAAGTACTTGCGCTGGTCCGAGGTGCCTATCACCTTCGACCGATCGGACCACCCGGATCGGATCGCCGAGGAAGCAAATTGAAGAGGGTTCTAGTCGATGGCGGGAGCGGGATTAATGTCCTTTTTGTCAAGACCCTGGACCAAATGAATATTCCTCATTTTGAGCTACGGCAGGGATCCTCTCCTTTCCACGGGGTAATCCCCGGGACGTCCGCGATACCACTCGGACAGATTTCTTTGCAGTCACGTTTGGGGCCAAGGACAATTATCGGACCGAGAGTCTGAGTTTTGAAGTGGCTGATTTCGAGACGGCATATCATGCTATCTTGGGAAGGCCAGGGATTGCCAAATTCATGGCTGTTCCCAACTACACTTACCTCATCTTAAAGATGCCAGGTCCCAATGGTGTAATCACCCTCCCTGGTGACGTTAAATAGTCCCTGCTCTGTGATAGCGAAAGCTGTGAGATGGCACAGGCGTTGGACTCATCTGCTGAGATGGAAAAGATCCTACTGGAGGTTGCGCCCCTTCAGGAGGAAGGGGATGTCCCCGCCAAGAAGCAGGCCAAAACATCCATCCAAGCAGTCGAAGAAACTAAGATCTTGTTGGACCCGTCTGATCCGGCCAAGACAGCCGTGATTGGGACATGGCTCGACAGCAAATAGGAAGACGCGCTCGTCACTTTCCTCCGGGCCAACCAAGACGTGTTCGCTTGGAAGCCTTCGGACATGCCTGGTGTTCCGAGGGAGGTGATTGAGCACTCTTTCCACGTTGACGAAAAGGCGAAGCCAATCAAGCAGCGCCTACGAAGATTTGTCCCGGATTGAAAAGACGCCATACGGGAGATCACCAAACTGCTGGCCACTCGGATCATCAAGGAGGTGTATCATCCCGAGTGGCTTGCGAATCCGGTCCTGGTGCAGAAAAAGAACAAGACATCACGGATGTGTGTCGACTACACCGACCTCAACAAAGCTTGTCCTAAGGATCCTTTTGGGCTCCCCCGCATCGACCAAGTGGTGGATTCCCCGTTGAGTTTTCTGGACGCCTACTCGGGCTATCATCAGATCAGTCTGAAGGGGGAGGATTGCATCAAGACGTCGTTTATTACGCCCTTTGGTGCTTTCTGCTATATCACAATGCCATTCGGGCTGAAAAACGCTGGCGCAACTTATCAGCGCACCATACAGCGGTGTTTTCACACTCAGCTCGGACGCAACGTGGAGGCATATGTCGATGACGTCGTCATAAAAACAAAATCCAGATGGGATCTCATAACGGATCTGACCGAGACGTTCGAGAGCCTAAGGGCATACGGATGAAACTAAACCCCAAAAAGTGCGTTTTTGGGGTCCCCTCTGGTAAATTACTCGGATTCATCATCTCTCATCGAGGGATCGAAGCCAATCCAGAGAAGGTCAACGCCATCATCAAGATGAAGCCCCCGACCAATCAGAAGGATGTGCAGAAGCTCACTGGATGCATCGTGGCACTCAGCCGATTCGTTTCCGACTCGGGGAGCGAGGCATGCCATTCTTTAGGCTCTTACGCTGACAAGATGATTTTCAGTGGACAGCGGAAGCACGAGAAGCCTTCGGAGATCTAAAGAGGTTCCTCACCACGCCTCCGGTGTTGGTCCCTCCCATGCCCCAGGAGCCCCTCTTACTCTACATAGGCGCCACGACTCACGTCATCAGCAGCGCTCTGATGGTTGAACGGGATGAGGAAGGCTCCCTCTAGAAGGTACAGTGCCCGTTCTACTTCGTAAGCGAGGTATTGGGCGAATCCAAAACAAGGTACCCACAAGTTCAATAGCTTCTATATGCTGTGTTACTCACACCGCGGAAGCTTAAGCATTATTTTCAAGAGCATGAAATTTCGGTGGTCACTTATTTCCCGCTTGGAGACATATTTCATAATCTGGAAGCCACCGGGAGAATTGCGAAGTGGGCAGTCGAGCTTGGAGCCTTTGAGATAAAGTTCAAGCCTCGATTAGCCATCAAATCTTAAGTATTAGCCGATTTCATCGCAGAGTGGACAGAGGCCCAGACCCAAGCAGCAAAGGAAAATCTCGAGTACTGGACGATGTACTTTGATGGTTCCCTCATGCTCAGCGGCGCGGGGGCTGGGATTTTGCTCATATCGCCAACTGGAAAGAAGATACACTACGTCCTCCAGATATTGTTTCCCGTCAGCAACAACGCCGCCGAGTACGAGGCACTCATCCATGGGCTACGCGTCGCCATATCGCTTGGCGTCAGACGGTTAATGGTACGCGGAGATTCCCAACTCGTGGTCAACCAAGTTCAGAAGGAGTGGTCTTGTATTGGCGACAGCATGGCGGCTTATTGTCAGGAGGTACGAAAGTCAGAAGACAAGTTTGATGGACTGGAACTGACTCACGTGCTCCGCCGAGACAATGAAGCAGTGGACTGGCTGGCGCGGATGGGATCCACTCGGGCGCAAGTCCCGACTGGTGTTTTCGTCCAAGAACTACGCGCGCCGTCCACTAAGCTACCACCTGCACCGGGAGAAGATCAAGACAAGCAACCAGAACCCGATGCAGAGGTATTATCAATTAATCCCGGGTGGACTCAGCCTTACTTAGATTATCTTCTTCGTGATGAGCTGCCTGAGGATCGAAGCCTCGCCGAGTGCATTACACGCCGAAGAAAAAGCTACAAGGTAGTCGGGGACGAGCTTTTCAGAAAAAGCAGTTCCAGGGTACTAAGGCGTTGCATATCCGAGCAGGAAGGCAGAGATCTACTCAATGATATCCACTCAGGAGAATGTGGGCACCACGCGGCGGCCAGTACCCTGGTAGGAAAAGCCTATCGGAAGGATTCTTTTGGCCGACTGCTGTCACAGACGCGGAAGACATAGTACGCAGATTCGACGGATGTCAGTTCTTTGCGCCGCAGATTCACATGCTGGCTCAGGATCTTCAAACAATTCCAATCTCTTGGCCCTCCGCCGTCTAGAATCTGGACATGGTAGGCCCCCTCAAACGGGCGCAAGGTGGATTCACCCATCTCTTTGTCGCCATCGACAAGTTTACAAAATGGATTGAAGCCAAGCGGTTGCTGTTATCACGGCAGCCAAAGCACGCGAGTTCTTCCGGGACATCGTCGTGCTTTTTGGCGTACCCAATCGCATCATCACCGATAATGGCGTTCAGTTCAAAAGCAACGAATTTCAAGATTGGGGCGAGGAGTTGGGCATAAAGATCTGCTATTTTTCGGTGGCTCACCCAAGGAGCAACGGACAGGTTGAACGTGCCAACGGATTGGTGCTACAAGGGCTTAAAGCCAGAATCTTCGATCGTCCAAAGCCATACGCTACGTGCTGGGTCAAGGAGTTGCCTTCGGTACTCTGGGGGCTTGGAACAACCCCAAATTGAGCAATCGAGCAGACACCCTTTTTTTCTAGTCTATGGCTCAGAGGCGGTCCTCCCGACTGAATTGAAGTTCTGGTCCCCTCGGGTTGCCGGTTTCGTCGATAACCAGTCGGATGAGAGAAGATACGAAGACCTCGATCGGCTCGAGGAAGCCAGGGAAGCAGCAATGATTCAGTCGGCAAAGTACCAACAGGGCTTGCCTCACTATCATCAGTGCAACGTACGGGGCCGTGCGTTTTCCAAGGTAGATCTGGTCCTCCGAAGGAATCAAAAGCACGAGCATAAACTCTTCCCACACTGGGAAGGCCCCTATGTGATCGCTGAAGTGACCCGCTCGGGGCTTACCAGCTACAACGCGAAGACGGATCCAAAGTGCCTAACACCTGGAACATCGAGCAGCTACGTCGTTTTTACTCTTAAAATCTTGTATTCAAGCAGCATGTAATTAGTTCCCTTTTCTGACTTGCTACTTAGCCGTAAAAGACTAAGCAGTAAGTCGTGGGCTACATTAAATAGTGTGCGGAGTCAACCGCACCCTATCTTATCAATAAAAGTTGTTTTCTCTTTACATCTGTTGATCGAATTCGGGTGTTATGAAAATTTTTGAGTAATGGCGCTCGCACTTGCCAAAGACAGCGTTTAGCTACTCCGTTGTTGCATGGGGAGAAAGCCAAGTGCTAATTCCTGGCACTCGGGGGCTGGACCGGTCGGTAGATGCGTTTCATGAAAAGGATAAAGCTAAATACTCGGATAAATAAGATCACAAGTATCGAGGATCAGTCAAACGTTTCGGTAATGAATACATCTACAGATCTAAGTGTTTAACCAGATGGGCAGCAGTCGGGCGGACTTCTTTCAACAAAGCACAGGCCTTCTCCTCAGTGCATGCAAATCCTTCTTTCACGGCCTCGTAGTCTAGATGAGGGAAGTTTGACTTCGCGATTGCGAGTCCTTGACTGGTGCATGTTATCGCCGCCTCCTGCGTGAAGACCTTGATCCGCGCAGGGATATCATCAAGGCGGGCTACGAGGATGTCGGCATCAGTCGGGACTCTTCTTTAGGGTAAAAGGTATTGGAGCGTTGGAGCTATTCCTACTAGAGCACGCTTGCGAAGCTCGTAGGCGGACTTCATCTTTTCATCAAGAACCTGGAATTGCGCCTTGGTCCTCTGCCGATACTCTGTACAACCAATCGGGCGTAACAAATCAGTCAGGCATCATTGGGGCTGAGCCAGGGAGAGTCAATGGCGGAAAGTTACCTTCCAGTTCTTTAGCCAGCTTCTCGGCTTGAGCATTGGCTCGTAATACTTCATCCTCCAGGGCCTTTTGCCTCGTCCCCAATGCTATGTTCAAAGACAAGTGTTAGAGACTATCATCCAAGGAGCATTCTTTTTGTAAGGTTTAGTATTGTTCGAGGATCTATACCTCGGATGGACTCTTCCACGTGGCGGAATCGGAGTTCGGTGACCTCTGGTTGAAGCTCTTCGATCCTGCCACAAATATTGAGACTTAACTGCATATAGTGCATTATCAAACTCATCGCAAGACTATAGCTCGCCCACTGTTCTCTGCATGCACAGGGTCTTTTGCTTCGACCTCCCTTTCATGCGCTGCATGGAAAAGGGTGGGAGATTAGTGGGATTCCCTTATGCAAAGCAAGGATTCAAGGCATAAAAAGGCTTTACCCTGTATATCTCGGCTTGAGCTACTGCCATATTTTCTAGCATTTCCCATTCTTCAGCTTCCTTCTCATCGTCAACTTCGTAGCCCTCCATCTCTTTCCTCCACTTCAATCGGAGGGGTGGAGTGTGAGCTTGGGCGGCGGGGCGACGAATTTCCTCGATTTCTGGTTCTAAGCTCTCTGGAGCAGGGACTGGGATTTTCCCCTTCGCTGGCGAGGATTGGCGAGTAGCAGAAGACGGACCGGAGTCTTGGCGAGGTGCGGCGTGCCGTGTTGGGTCCTCTGCTGACTGGGGCTCGGCTTGATGATCGGATTTTGAGGCGCTGAGGCTGGTACCTCTATGCCATGCGGGCTGGGCATATGACAGGTTTTCTGAGAGCATTTGAAGACTTTTTCAAGACATAAATTCCCTTATAAATCGGGAAGAGACTATGTCGTGAGGGAATACCTTTGCGATGAAACAAATTTGAATCCAAATCGGATGCCGGAATCACTCGGGCTGGAGCCCGAAGGCTTTTCCGCCCTCGACGCGCCCGCTGGGCTAGCGGATCGGGGAGACGGAGGGCTTGGCGGTTGTTTGGCCGAAGTCGAAGACGGCCTCGCTGCTGAACGGCGACGGCGCAGGAGCGGGACGTTGTCCTCATTATCGTCAGAGTCCGAGTCCTCCGAAGCGACCCCCTTGCCTTTCTTGGCCGAAGGAGCGTTAGCCGAGTCCCCCGCGGGACGCTTGCACGGTGCCTCCTTGTGGGGTGGGGCTTCTGGAACCGGATAGGATGAGAAGAAGGCCGCGCGTTCCTGCGTGTGTATCATATTAGATTAATTCCAGTGTCATCCTGAAAAACCGCGGTTGAGTTGAGGAGAATCTTTTCCTTACCGCTGGAGGAGGATACGCCAGGCCGTAAGCACTGAGGCAGTCTGTGTGGACTATTTCCGAGCCAGGGGCGAAGAGCTCACCCACTCGGCTGGCTATGTCCTTCTGGGTAATTGGGTCTTAAGTTTCCCGAGTGGCGTCTTGTGGCCCTGAGTACTCGAAGACGAGATGCACCCTCTCCTTGATGGGCTGGAAACGACGCTGAGTGTAGTTCCAGACTACGCCGATGCCAGTCAGCCCGACAGTTTTCAATCTGTGGAGAAGAGCAAGAAGTTCCTTTACTTGGCTTCCTTCACCATCAGCGAGAGGAGAAGACCAGAAAGGATGGACGGTGGGGCACTCTCAGGAGAAGGAAGGAAGGGCTGGAGGAGAATTGGCACAGTAGAACCATTCCGAGTGCCAACCCTTGTTGGAGGTTCTCAAGGGGAGATCAAAATAACATTTTCGGGCCCCTTTCGGCAATTGAAATCCCGCGCCGCCTGCGGCTCTGGGAGAATTCTTGTTTGGAAAAGGTTTAAGGAGATAAAGATATCTAAAGAGGTCGAAGTGAGGAGCGATCCCAAGATAAGCCTCATAGATATGGATAAAAAACACAATCTGGAAGACGGAGTTGGGGTTCAAATGAGAAACCTCGATCCCATAAAAATGCAGCAATCCCCGGAAGAAAGGAGAGCAAGGAAGGCCGAAGCCACGGAGGAAGAAAGATTCGAAGACCACTACCTCGTCGGAGCGAGGGGTGGGACAGGATTCGCCGGCGGCGGCATGCCATGACGCAAACTCCTCGGAGGGGAGCATGCCGATGGAGACCAACTTCTGTAGACTTCGTTCGGTCGTGATGGATCACATACACTCCTTTCCGCTCTTGGCAACTTTCGGGGCGGCGGGGGGATGGTGGAGCCATTGCAGATCGGAGACGGCGGAGGGGGAGGTTGTGACGGAGAAAAACCCTAGCGGCGGAGTTCCCTGGGCGAGACTAACAGACTGGCGCGAAAAGTGCGTAAGGTGAACTAATTTCGTTCCCCTGTCCCTAATTTATCTCAACGGGCAGCGTTCACATTCTGGGCCGGGCCTTTTTCTAGCGCTGGATGCGGCCTTTTCGAGAGGGGCTCGGATAACCACTCGGGTGGCCGAGTGATTTCTCCCGAGAGGTTCGCACGCGCGCTGAGCGCTGGTTCGGGAGCGTGCAGTTCTAACTACTCGGATGAAGCAATGTTGGTGCGGATTCGAGATCAAAGCAAGAAACTGAATAAAGAGATGCGGATTCCCCAAAAGATTTTCATTAAAAGGCTCTTAGGCCTGATTACATAATTCCGCGGCGCAGTACATCGAGCTAGGGCTCGTCGCTGGCTCGCGGAGGAACAAAACTCACTCCTCCGATGGCCACTTCACATCAAGGATGGAGAAGACGAGTGCGTCTTTGAGAGGGGTGCGAACCGGGAAGAGCTGCGGGTGGCCGTCGACCAGAACCCTAATGGCTCTCTGGGCGGTCTCCTCCGCATACTCCTCTCGCCACCGCTGCCATTCGGCAGCCGTAGCGGCTTCAGCAGCAGCGATGCGGGCGTGAAACTCAGCGGCGGCGGCTTCCCAGGGATCCATTGCCTTCCCTTGATCTTCCGTTGCTGGGTTTCGTCGGGAAAAGGAGGAAAAGAAGACTCGAAGGCTGGATGTGAAGTAGTACATTGTCCCTGGGATTTATTTTATACACAAGAGAAGTTCAAAGGGCGCGCCTCGTAATCCGTTTCAAACACAGTAAAACCATCATACCGATGGGACGGAAGTGGAGACGGATACGTTTCTCGGCGGAAACGCGTGTCGTTCCGGCTGTGTGAGAAGAGGGCGCGAAAACACTTCGCCTCCCCCTAATTGGGCTTGGGCTAAAACTGCAAAGGGCGATCCCCTTAACAGGCTTTCTTAACACGCCGCTAACAGTGGCAATGTGTTCAAATCGAGCCTAATTCGGCCTCGGTACACCCTGGAGCGCATAAGACCGGAAGCGTCAAAATTAAAAGTATTTCATGGCATACCCCATGTTGGGTCACTAGCCAACTTCGCATGCTCAAGGTTGGGTGTTGGTGAAATTTGGGTACAATTTCGGAGGTATGCCTTTTCTAAGGTCGCCAGTTATATACCGCTACATGGATACAAATACCTCTCGGCCAAATTGCATCCAATCGATACGCCCCTAGGGGCCTATGGCTGATCCCTTCTCTGGTTGGGACAGGTACCACTCGGCTGAAAGATGCGCCCCATGCTGGGCCGAGTGCTGGTTCTTACAAAGTAAGGCCAGGCGCCTGATGCTGATACATCGTGAAACGCTTAAATTACAACATGCTGCAAGACAGAAGTTGTAATGGCGTGGCTTAAGGCATGCTTCACGATGGGTCAATTGCTGCTTTTGCAACACAAGAGTAGGTGCCAAGTAGCCGAATTCATCTGTTGAGGCGATGTGCCCAATGGGCCGAATAAGCTGGAGTTTGGTACTACCAATCCAGGCGTTGGTTCAAACACAAAAACTTAAGATTTCTTGAGTTCTTTACCATCTCTTTTCAGATTACAGAAGATATCGGTGGAACCAGTCGGCTGGACATCTGACTCGATCGTAAAGCGCTTGGGAGCTACTGTGGACTATATGGGTCCCGGGTATCCTCTAGAAGGCCCATAAGAGAGCAGATGGGGGGCGATCCAAGTCGGCCGACTGAGGATAGAGACCACTCGGGTTACGCGCGCCTTGAGCTCCGAGAAAGTTCCCGAGGATATAATCTATCTCCATGTAATTAGGAGATCAACACATGCACGACATGTAACGACATAACAAGATTAGGTACCGTGTATCACGTGCTACTGTGTAACTCTATCTCCCCCTACACTACATAAAGGGAGGGGGTAGAGGCCATAGGCATAGGCCAACACAATAGATCTCTACATCATAGAGCATACGCTGTAATCACCTTGGTCATCTTGCATCCTACATCTTGATCAATCATAATCCCAGAGCACAGAAAGTAGGGTATTACCTCGGTGCTGAGGGCCCGAACCTGTATAACTCGGTCTTGTGCTACCATCTAGTTTAGTTCTTGATTAGCGTCCCCTCGTACAAATTCATTGCCGACGGTAACCCACAGTTAACCATCAGCCGACATCATCCGTTGGCACCCTTGGCACCTTTTCACCAATTCTTCTGCATCGATGTTCGCGGTTGGCCAGTATATGCCCATTCTAAATACCTTCGCCGCTTACTGTCGGGAGGTACGAAAGTTAGAAGACAAGTTCGATGGCCTGGAGCTTACACACTGCTCCGCCGCGACAACGAAGCAGCTGACGAGCTGGCGCGGATGGGATCCACTCGGGCTCAAGTCCCGAGTGGTGTTTTCGTCCAAGAGCTACGCGCGCCATCCATCAAGCAAACACCTGCACTGGGAGAAGATCAAGAGCAACAACCAGATCCCGATGCAGAGGTATTATCAGTTACGCCCGGGTGGACTCAGCCTTACTTAGATTATCTTCTTCGTGATGAGCTGCCTGAGGATCGAATCCTAGCCGAGTGTATTACACGCCGAAGCAAAAGCTACAAGGTAGTCGGGTACGAGCTTTTTAGGAAAAGCAGCTCCGGGGTACTAAGGCGTTGCATATCCGAGTAGGAAGGCAGAGATCTACTCAACGAAATTCACTCGGGAGAATGCGGGCACCATGAGGCTGCCAGCAACCTGGTGGGCAAAGCCTATCGGCAAGGATTTTTCTGGCCAACCGCGGTCACAGATGCGGAAGACATAGTACGCAGATGCGACGGGTGTCAGTTCTTTGCACGGAAAATTCACATGCCGGCCCAAGATCTACAGACGATTCCGATCTCTTGGCCCTTTGCCGTCTGGAATCTGGACATGGTGGCCCCCTCAAGCGAGCGCAAGGCGGATTCACTCATCTCTTCGTTGCCATTGACAAGTTTACCAAATGGATTGAAGCCAAGCCGGTTGCTGTCATCACGGCGGCCAAAGGCCCGCGAGTTCTTCTGAGACATCGTTGTGCGCTTTGGCGTACCCAATCACATCATCACCGACAACGGTGTTCAGTTCGAGAGCAGCGAATTTCAAGATTGTGGCGAGGAGCTGGGCATTAAGATCTGTTATGCCTTGGTAGCCCACCCAAGGAGCAATGGACAGGTTGAGCGCGCCAATGGATTGGTGCTACAAGGGCTCAAAGCCCGAATTTACGATCGCCTGAAGCCGTACGCCACGCGCTGGGTCAAGGAGTTGCCTTCGGTGCTCTGGAGGCTCAGAACGACCCCGAGTCGAGCCATCGGACAGACACCTTTTTTCCTAGTCTATGGCTCTGAGGCGGTCCTCCCGACTGAATTGAAGTTCCGGTCCCCTCGGGTTACCGGCTACAACGATAGTCAGTCGGATGAAGCAAGACATGAAGACCTCGATCGGCTCGAGGAAGCCAGGGAAGCAGCATTGATCCAGTCGGCAAAGTACCAACAGGGCCTGCGTCGCAATCATCAGCGCAACATACGGGGCCGTGTATTCTCCAAGGGAGATCTGGTCCTCCGAAGGAATCAGAAGCACGAGCATAAACTCTTCCCACTCTGGGAAGGCCCCTACGTGGTTGCTGAAGTGACCCGCCCGGGGGCTTACCGGCTACAACGTGAAGATGGATCTGAAGTGCCCAATACCTGGAACATCGAGCAGCTACGTCGTTTTTACTCTTAAAGTTTAATATTCAAGCAGCATGTAATTAATTTCCCTTCTTTTTGACTTGCTACTTGGCCGTAAGCGATCAAGCAGTAAGTCGGGGGCTACACTAAATAGTGTGCGGAGTCAACCGCACCCTATCTTATCAATGAAAGTTGTTTTCTCTTTACATGTGTTGGTCAAATTCGAGTGTTATGAAAATTCTTGAGTAATGACGCTTTTATATCCTAACGACAATGTTTAGCTACTCTGTGGTTGCATAGGGAGAAAGCCAAGTGCTACTTTCTAGCACTCGGGGGCTGTACCAGTCAGCGGATGCGTTTCATGAAAGAGGATAAAGCGTACTATTCGGATAAACTGCACCACCAGTATCGAGGATCAACCAGGTGTTTCCATTACAGACACATTTACAAGTCCAATTGTTCTACTATCTGGACAGCAGTCGGACGAACTACTTCCAATAAAGCGGTGGCCTCCTCCTCCGTACAGGCAAACCCGTCCTTCACGGCTTCGCAGTCTAGGCGAGGGAAGTTTGACTTCACGATGGCGAGGCCTTGGCTGGTACATGTTATCGCGGCCTCCCGAGCGAAGGCCTTGATTCCTTCAGGGATGGTATTGAGACGGGCCACCAGGAGATCGGGATCATTCGGCAGCTCCTCATCCGGGTAAAGGCATTGAAGCACTGGGGCGATTCCCGCCGAAGCTCGGCGGCGAAGCTCTGCATAACCAGTCGGGTGTGGAGTATCAGTCGGACCTCTGTGGGGTTGAGCCAGGGAGAGCCAATGGGGAGAAGTTACCTTCCAACTCTTTAGCCGATTCTTCTGCTTGAGTGTTGGCTTGGCGGACCTCATCTTCCAAGGCCTTCTGCCTCGCCTGCAGAGCTACATTCGACGACAAATATCGAAGATTATTATCTTTACAGCATTCTTTCTAGAGATTTAGCACAGACAGGGGTCTATACCTCGTTTCGTGTTGGACTCTTCCACGTGGCGGAATCAGAGCTCGATGACTTCGCGGTGAAGCTCCTCAATCCGGCCACGGTATTGCGACTTGGCGGCGTACAGCGCATTGTCAAACTCGTCGCGTGTTTTCAGTGCACCTACCGTTTTCTCCATACATCGGGTCTTCTGCTTCGACCTCTTCTTCATGCGCTGCATGAAGGAGAGAGGGAGGTCAGTGGGATTCCCCTGTACAAGGTGAGGATTCGTAGTGGGAAAAAGTTTTACCTTATATATCTTGGCTTGAATTGCAGTCACCTGCTCCAGCACCTCCCATTCCTCGGCCTCCTGCCCGTGGTCGGCCTCGTAGCCCTCCATCTCCTTCCTCCATTTCAGTCGGAAGGGTGGAACGTGAGCTTTGGGGGAGGGGCGAGGAATCTCCTCGATTTCTGGTTCTGAGCTCCCTGGAGCCGGAGCTGGGATCTTCCCCTTCGTCGATGAGGACTGGCGACTAGTAGAGGACGGGCCGGAATCTTGGCGAGGCGCGGTGGGCTGAGCCGAGTGCTCAGAAGATTGGGACTTATCTTGGCTATCGGATTTGGGAGGCGCCGAGGCTGGCATCTCCTTGCCATGCGAACTCGGCGGCTCATCATCATTAACTGGTTTTCTGAAAGTATTCGAAGGCTTTTCAAGATACGCATTGCTGCGAATTATGAAGTAATGGCGTCGCGAAGGGATACCTGTCTGATTGTATGTACTTCATCTTCATTCGGGCGCCCGAACCACTCGGGTGGGAACCAGAAGGCTTCTTCGCCCCCGACACGGCCGTTGCGCCGACTGATTGGGGAGACGGAGGGCTTGGAGGCGGCTCGGTCGGAGCCGGAGACGGCTTGGGAGCTGAGCGACGACGGCGCAGGAGTGGAACGTCATCATCGTCATCATCCTCGTCCGAGTCCCCTGAAGCACCCCCCTTGCCTTTCTTGGCCGAAGGAGCACTAGCCGAGTCCTCTGCAGGACGCTTGCGCGGTGCCCCCTTATGTTGTGGGGCTTCTGGGACCGGATAGGTGGAGAAGAAGGCTTCACGCCCCTGCAGTATATCAGATTGCTTTAATTCCGGTCTTACATCAGGAAACTACGGTTGAGTTGAGAAGGATCTTCTCCTTACCGTTGGTGGCAAGTGTGTCAGGTGGTAAGCAGTCGGGCACTCTGCAGGGACTAACTCCGAGCCTGGAGCGAAGAGTTCGGCCACTCGGCTGATGAACTCGTGCGAAAGATGCTCACTTGATTCTCGAGTGGCGTCCTGGGCCCCCGAGTACTCGAAGGCGAAATGCACCCTCTCCTTTATGGGTTGGATACGGTGGTGGGTATAGCTCCAAACTACCCCAATGCCAGTCAGCCCAACAGACTTTGCTCTGCGGAGAAGACTTGGCTTCCCTCGTCATCGGCGAGAAGGGAAGACCAGGAGGGATGGACTGTGGGGCATTCGCCGGAGAAGGAAGGGAGGGCCGGAGGAGAGTTGGCACAATAGAACCATTCCGAGTGCCAGCCCTTGTTGGAGGTTCTCAAAGGAAGATCGAAATAATGTCTTCGGACCCCTTCCCGCAATTGAAATCCCGTGCCGCCGGCGGCCTTGGGAGAGTTCTTGTTAGGAAAGGGTTTGAGGAGAAAGAGAAATCTGAAAAGATCGAAATGAGGAGCTATCCCCAAATAGGCCTCACAGATATAAACAAAAATCACGATTTGCAAGATGGAATTGGGGTTTAAGTGAGTGACCTCAATCCCGTAAAAATGGAGTAATCTCCGAAAGAAAAGAGAGCAAGGGAGGCCAAAGCCGCGGAGGAAGAAAGATTCAAAAACCACTACCTCGTCGGAACGAGGGGTGGGGCAAGATTCACCGGCGGCAGGGCGCCATGACAAAAACTCTTCGGGGGGAGCACACCGAGGGAGACCAGCTTCTATAACCTCCGTTCGGTCGTGATGGATTTCACCCACTCCTTCCCGCTCTTGGCAACCTTTGGGGCGGCGGGAGATGGTGGAGCCATTGCAACCGGAGACGGGTGGCGGCGGAGGTTGCGACGTCAAAAAACCCTAGCGGCGGAGTTTGCTGTAGAAGCTAACTGACTGGCGCGAAAAGTGAGCGAGGTGAACTAATTTCGTTCTCCTGTTCCTAATTTATCGCAACGGGTAGCGTTTCGCATTCTGGGCCGGACCTTAGTCCAACGCTGGATGCGGCCTTTTTTGAGGAGGGTTTGCTAAATCACTCGGCTGGCTGAATGGTTCCTCCCGAGAGGCCTGCGTTAAGCGCCGACTGCCGGCCTAGGAGCGGGCGGCACTAACTACTCGGGCGACGCGATGTTGCGGGTTCAAGATCAAATTAAGGAAAAGCAGCATTGCAGATTCAAGACAAAGAAGAAAGACATCTGGATCTCCAAAAGAACTTCATTAAAAGGCACTTAGGCCTGATTACATTTCCCGTGGCACAGCACATCGAGCTAGGGCTCGTCACTGGCTCGCGGGGATACCAGTGAAGATAGATCACTCCTCCGACGACCACTTCACGCTGAGAATGGAGATGACGAGGGCGTCCTTCAATGGAGTGCGCACCGGGAAAAGTCGTGGATGGCCGCTGACCAAAACCCTAATGGCTCTTTGGGCGGCCTCTTCCGCGTATTCCTCCCGCCACTGTTGCCAGCGAGTAACCTTAACGGCGCGAGCTGCAGTGGCACGAGCGCGAAACCCGACAACGGCGGCCTCCCACGGATCCATGATTCTCCTTCGAAGTTCCGACTAATCGATGGACGCGAGGAAGAAGAAAGCTCAAAAAATCCAAAGCTGGTGGTGAAGTAGTACCCTGCCCCTACGGTCCCTTTTATACACCGAGGGAGTTCAAAGGGCGCGCCTTGTAATCCGTTTCGAACACAGTAAAACCATCATGGCGATGGGACGGAAGTGGATACGAATACGGTTTCCAATGGAAACGCGTACAGCTTCGGCTACGTGAGAAAAGGGCGTGAAAACGCTTCGCCTCCCCCTAATTGGGCTTGGGCTAAAACTGCAAAGGGCAACCCCCTTAACAGGCTTTCTTAACACGCCGCTGACGGTGGCAATGTGTTAAAATCGAGCCTAATTCGGCCTCGGTACACCCTGGAGAGCATATGACCGGAAGCGCCAAAATTAAAAGTATTTCACGGCATACCCCATGCTGGGTCACTAGCCAACTTCGCATGCTCGAGATTGGGTATTGGTGAAATTTGGGTTCAATTTCTTGAGGTATGCCTTTTATAAGGTCGCCAGTTGTACACCGCTACCCGGGTACAAATACCTCTCGGCAAAATTGCATCCAATCGGTATGCCCCGAGCGCCTATGCTGATCCCTTCCCCGGTTCGGACAGATACCACCCAGCTGAAAGGCGCGCCCCATGCTGGGCCGAGTGCTGGTTCTTACAAGTTAAGGCCGGGCGCCTGATGCCGATATCCTTACAACGCTGATATTACGGCATGCTGCAAGACAGAAGTCGTAATGGCGTGGCTTAAGACACGCCCCATGATGGGCCAGTGGCTGCTTTTGCATTGCAAGAGTGGGTGTCAAGTAGCCGAATCCATCTGTTGAGGTGATGCGCCCAATGGGCCGAATAAGCTGGAGTTTGGTACTACCAATCTAGGCGTTACCTTAACACCAAAAACTTAAGATTACTTGAGTTCTTTACAATCTCTTTTCATATTACAGGAGATATGGGCGAAACCAGTCGGCCAGACATCTGACTCGATCGTAAAGCACTCGGGGGCTACTGTGGACTACATGGGCCCCGGGTATCCTCTAGAAGGCCCATAAGGGAGCAGATAGGGGGCGGTCCACATACATTATACGAAGTTATACGAAAAGACATCTGGATCTCCAAAAGAACTTCATTAAAAGGCACTTAGGCCTGATTACATTTCCCGTGGCACAGCACATCGAGCTAGGGCTCGTCACTGGCTCGCGGGGATACCAGTGAAGATAGATCACTCCTCCGACGACCACTTCACGCTGAGAATGGAGATGACGAGGGCGTCCTTCAATGGAGTGCGCACCGGGAAAAGTCGTGGATGGCCGCTGACCAAAACCCTAATGGCTCTTTGGGCGGCCTCTTCCGCGTATTCCTCCCGCCACTGTTGTTTCGCGGCATACCCGTAAGTTACCTTTATAACTACCCAGTTACGGAGTAGCGTTTGATAACCCCAAAGTATACAACTACGCATGCTGGGACTCTATGATGATCTCAGGTCTAAGGACCATATAGGTGTACCACTCGAGACAACAATCTGATGGCACTATTAAGATAACAATCTCAGCAGTGTCTCGGAGTAGGTCAATCCAACCATCCGTGTTCTCTAACACGTGTCCACATTATTGATTCGATATCCACAATATCTATGGTATGTGAAACAGTACCATCAATCAATACATGTGCCGATCAATCATTAACTGCTCCTCATAATGATTAGGATCAGAGATCAGTTTACAATAATGTCATACAAACAATGTGTCTCACAACCAAGTCATACTTGATGAACAAAGTTATGACCATTATTCATGGAACCTAATAAGCTAGTTATCGAAAAGTACATGATCAAAGACGTATCACACAATCATCTCATGATTGATCTAGGGCATATTCCCTTCAGTTTAACCTTATAGCGTACTCCGTTGTTCCCCCTTCGGGATCTACCAATACCGCCACCGCTCCGGCTCCATGAGCCGTCCATGAACCATCAGATTTTATCGTCCACAAGGGTGGCATCTTCGGGTCTTCCGAAGGTTCCATTGTCCACTCTGTGAGGAAATCTGCCATTGCTTGTGCCTTCATCGCTGTTCTTGATGTGAATGTAATCTCGAAGGGTGCCAGCTCCGCAGCCCACTTCGATATCCTCGATGTTGCTTGTTTATTCTCGAAGGTGGATTTTAGGGGAAAAGCAGTAGGCACTTCGATTTTGAATTCTTGAAAATAGTGCCTCAACTTCCTTGATGCCATTAATAAGGCATAAGCCACCTTCTCCTACTCCACATAATTTCTCTTTTCTCCCTGGAGTGCTTCTGACACATAGTATACCGGCATTTGCCCATCTTCGTGTTCTCTTACTAACACTGCACTTACTGCATAATGACTTGCCGAGAGGTATAATATAAGTTTTGCGGCTCCCTTCGGGCTTGTAAGTTTCGGCAACTGACGCAAATGCTCTTTTAGCTTCTCGAATTCTTCTGTGCACTTCGGTCCCCAGTTGAAAGGATCGGTTCCTCTTAATGTAGTGAAGAAGTGTTTGTGCTTCTCTGCAGCCTTCGGTACGTACCTTCCCAGAGCAGCCAATTTTCCTAAGAGACTCTGCACTTCCCTTTTGTTTTTAGGAGGATTCATTTGGCATATTGTATCTATCTTCTCTTTGTTTGCTTCGATGCCTCTCTGGGATACCAAGAAACCAAGCAACTTTCCTTTCTCAACACTGAATACACATTTCAACGGGTTTAGCTTTATACCTGTTGACACAAAAAGAATGATCTTTTGCGAACACACGTGCAGAAGCGTCAACTCTGGGATTGCGTCGCAACTAAAGACCAAGCGTGCCAGTCAATTTGACCTGCGAATTGACAAGGGAAAAATCATCAGTAACATAGGCCTAATCGGCTTTTCAATAGCCAGATCAGGTTATCTGTAATCGGTTTTACATTAACCGATTACAGGATCTATCGGCTTAATGCCAGATAGAGCAAATAAATTTAAATAGACATTCAAATCTAAACCTTTCACTTATTTTTGGTATTTTTATAATATTAGTAATAAACCTTAGTATCAATATATCAGATTAAACCAAGAAACAGACTGAATAGATTGGTCAGGCCAAGACAGTATTCAAATCTAAATCTAGATATAAACCAATAAACCGATTTAAAAGTTTAAAACTAATAAGAGTAGATGCAATACAGATCGGTAAATATTCGCATATACAAGATCCTAAACAAAGCATACACAAGATCGATTAAACGAGGCAGTTGCATATGTCGAATTCAGGATAGCACACGAAATACTCAACAATCGGTATTACAAGATAAACACACATTACAGATCGATTGAATCGAGACAGTGCAATATGCGAGAACATGTTAAAGATCGGTAAATCCCGAGACAGTCTAACATGGTTTGTATACATGAGATCAAATTGATGCAGCCATGCACACGGGTTACAAGGAGAGAATCGATTATCCCATCGAGATAGCTCTACCTACGAGTTGAAGCCTTTCGACGAGGTTGATCGAATTCGAGAAAGTATTTGGTGTATTTTAGTGTTGATCCCTTTTCTATCGAAACCTAAGGTCCTATTTATAGTGTTACAAAGTCGATACCGATACGATCTAATTTACCGCGACGTGCTTCTGACTCAGATCGTATTTCTTCCGAAGTCTTTTGCCCATCGGTATTCTTCAATATGTCTTTCTCGTTATCGATGAAACCCATTTCCGATTTGGCCCAATAATTCCAACATATTCGGCCTTTTCTGAATATCCGATTTTCTGCCAAATTTGGGTGTCAACAATACCTTCGGCCCGAAGACTAGAGAAGGTTTCCTTGAGATCTTCGGTATGATCACACCGCGTCTCGCTTTTCACGACGATGTCGTCCACGTACGCCTCCTCGTTTCGGCCCATTTGCTTGGCCAACACCTTCGCTATGAGCCTAGCGAAGGTTGCTCCGGCGTTCTTCAGGCCGAATGGCATGCTCCGATAACAGTAAGTCCCAAACGGTGTCACAAAGGCTGTCTTCCATTCATCTTCTACTCTCATGTACACCTGGTGATACCTTGAGTAAGCATCTAAAAAGCTCATTAGTGCGCACCCAACTGTGGAATCCACAAGCTGGTCTATCCTTGGCAATGGGAAGTCATCCTTCGGGCATGCTTTGTTTAAATTGGTAAAGTCGACACACATGCACCAAGTACCATTGGACTTCTGGACCATCACCACGTTCACCAGCCACTCCAGGTACGCGATTTCCCGAATCACCCCCGTCCGAAGAAGTTTTTGGACTTCGCCTTTCGCCGCTTCCATCCTGTCAGCAGACATTTTCCGGAGCTTCTGTTTCTGAGGCTTCGCGTCATGCTTCACCACCAGTGCATGTTCAATAGTGCTTCGGGATACGTCCTTGGCCTCTTCTGGCGCCCTAACAAAGATATCGTTGTTCTCTTTCAGGAGGCTAAGTAGAACCTCTTCCTCTTCGGCTGTTAACCGAGCCCCTAGGGTCACGGTCTTGGTAGGATTCTCCGGATCTAGCTGGTGTTGCTTTGTATCTCCCTCTGGTTTTGGCTTCGGTTTCCACCCTTTTGAGTTGATCAGAGGATCCATCCTTTGCATAGCCTGAACTGGTTTGAACTTCGGGGTAGCTTTGACCTCTGATTTTCTTGCCGCTTGCTGGCCTCCCCTTACGGTAATGACCTCTCCATCTGCTAGCATTTTCATACATAAGTACTTGTGATGTATGATGGCATCGAAAGCATTGATAACTCCCCTCCCGAAGATCGCATTGTATCTGTATTCCATGTCCACTATGTCGAAACATATTGACTTGGTGACCCTTCTTCGGCCTTGCTGGAATGATACCTGCAAGGTTAGTTGCCCCAAAGCTATCACAGGTTCTCCGCCGAAGCCCACCAGAGGCAGATGCGAAGGTCTTACCCTATCTTTGGGTATGTTGAGCTGCTTGAATGCGGACATAAAAATGATATCAGCTGAGCTGCCTCCATCTATCAGCGTCCTCTCCACACGGTATCCAGCAACTTCGGCCGTTACAATCAGGGGGTCTTGGTGAGGGAATCGAACTCCTTTCCCATCGGTGCTATCGAACGTGATAGCAACAGCCTGGGTCGCGAAGATGATACATTCCATACCTCTCTGAGGTATTGCTTCCTCTGTCTGTTGGATGGTAAGTTTAGCGAAGACCCTCCTCTGTCTGAGATATGACATGTATTACCCTCCTTGGCTCTTGCTGAGGTTGAACATGATGTACCTCCTCGGGTGATCTTCTTTCATCGTTTCTAGCCTTCTCTCTTTCCTCTCCCCCTTCTCTCCTGTGTCTATCTTCCCTCCAGTTCCTACCTTCTCTCCTGTAATCTTCTCTTCTGTAACCTTCTCTCCCTTCCCTATCATAGCGCCTTCCTTGGTTGTTTTGCCATCTTCGGCCACCATCACGCTGCCCTTCTTGCTTAGGTCTCCTCATGTAGTTGTTTCGCTGGCTCATAATGTTCTGACAATCTTCGGTATTGTGGGTTTGGTTTTCTCCATGTAGGGCGCAATAATTTGCCTTCCTTTGGCCTCTTCTTGTTTCCGACCCTTTTGCTTCTTTTTGCTTATCTTCGATGTGATGGACTTTCTTACTCTGGTGATGGTGGCTTTGCTGCTTGTCTTCGCTCTTCCACTTCTCTTGCTTCTTCTCATGATGCTCTTTTTTAGTCAGTGCTTCTCTCCTCAAATTCTCTTCTTCCCTCTAGGCATACCTCTCCACTCTGTCATAAAGCTCTGAAGCTGTGCTTGGGGGAGTGCTGGTCAAATCGTGGCACAAAGTCCCTGGTTGAAGGCCCACCGTGAAAGCATTGATGATAGTGGAATCGCTGATAGTTTTGATCTGACATCGCATGTTCGCGAATTTCTTATAGAAATCACAAACGCTTTCTCCCTTGGTTTGCCTCATGGCGAACAGATTGCTCTCCTGCATCCTCGCCACATAGTTTCCCTGGAAATTGTTTGCAAAGGCCTCCCTTAACTGCTCCCACGAGTGGATCGATCCCGAGGTCATAGACGTGTACCAAGATAAGGTTGTTCCTTTGAGCGCTAGAAGTAGGCTCTTCACCTTGATATCATCATCACCTCCTGCAGCCTCGACAGCTGTCTCGTAGTCCTCGAGGAACTCCATAGGGTCTGTATCGCCAGCCAACTTGTTGATACTTGGCATCTTAAAGTTCTCCGGCCACTTCTTTGCTCTAATGAAGCCATCGAGTGGTCCCCCTCCACGTTCTCTCCTATACGTACTTTGAGTGTTGTACGTAGCCGGTGACTCCGCCTGGGATCCTTCGGGTTCATTTGATTTTCGGTAGTTTTGCGGGGGTGCTGGTGCTCGAGCGGCCGCTAGCTCTCTTCTCAAATCTTCGATCTGCTGCTCCATCATTCTTCGGTGCTGCAGGTAATCTTCTTCATGCTGTGGGCTTGCGAAGGACATTCCTTGGGCTCTGGGTGGACGTGTTTCGGGTGGTACGGGTGGGTTTTGCGGATGTGGGTTTTGTGGGAAGTGGGTGGATTTGGCGAAGGGCGCCTGGCTGGGCTTGGTGGAAGGGGGTTGGCTAGGCTATGGGTGGGGTCATAGGCAGGTACGGGTTCTTCATGGTTTCTTCTCTTCGCCATCCTACTTGAATCTAGCCCTCCAGGCGGTGCTGCTTCGAGGATAGCTGTAGTATCTTCGGGTACCCCATCTTCAGTGCCACGTCCTCCCCTGGGTATCCTCGGTATCATATTCCACCTTGTACCACCGCCACTCCTCGTGACAACTCCTGTCACGGCCTGGGTTGCTTCTGGTGGAGGTACTTCGGTCGAAGATTGGTTCCTACTCCTAACCATTGTCTCCGCACCAAGGTCCCCACGTACGGCGCCAACTATCGTCGAAGTGTCTCATACAACACGAGGTGCCCCCCCAGAATGGAGAGATCACCGGGAATGGATAGGGTTTTGGAACAAGAGACGCAAATATAGAGTAGGAATAAAATGCTCTACCCCTACTACAGGGGTGCTCCTATATTTATAGGGGTGCTGGTGATTAGGGTTCACAGTAGAAATACAAGTAGACAACTTTGTCCATAGATCGTGGCCGTAGACCACCAGATCGACGGCCCTTCACGCTACCTAACCCCTTTTTGCTTACACGAAATGCCTAAACTACCCCTATTACAATTTGGCCCTTATTGAATCATTGGGCCGAGCCACTGCAGGCCCATGTCTCAACAGCTATACTAGGGGCCCATGGGCCAACGCTTGGCCCAAGGACGATTGCATCTCGCTCCCTCTGTCTGGTCATCTTCGGGCCTCTTCGGATATCTTCGGGTATCTTCGTCACCACCTAGAGGATCTTCGGGAACATTTCCCCTTGCTGCACAGCCCTCGCAAGGCTTTGTAAATTCCTGAAGATCTCCAGAATCTTCGGGTTTTTTTTCCTCCGTTATCTTCGGGTAAAAAAGGGGTAAGCCCTTCCTACAACAGATGCCCCTTGCAGCCTCATCTCGCCTCGGCGTGGTGAAGGGCTGCCACCCAAGGCTTGACCCTTTTTCACCACGCCGCGGAGACAATTCCGAAGATTCTGGGCGGCCCTGCAAAACACTTTAGCAATTCAAGTTAAGACCTGCTACCTAGTAAACCATACTAGTATTTTATTGTGGTGGGCCCGCAACTCTGCAGACATGATTTCCCGGTTCTATTTTCGAACCGCCCACCCTACTACAGTAATCGCAGGCTCCACGCGTCACTTTTTAGGAGGTGCGTCGCTTGGGGTCTTTTTGGCGGGAAAGCGTAAAACTTTTCACGCGGGCAACTCGCATTCTAGCCGTCCGATTTGACACGTGTCAACCATCCGCTGATCGCCTTGGCCTATAAATACGCCAGGGTGAGGTAGTTTTTTCTTTACACACTCCATTTTTCACCCCAGCGGTTCGCTCTCCCTCTGCCCCGGCGATTCGCGTTCGTCCTCCGCTCCGGCGCTTCCTTTCCTACTGTCGCTCCGCCGCCGCATCCGCCTCCAGTTCCCCGCCAGTGAGCGACTCCTCCACGCGTCCGCGATGTTGGTCTCCCCCATTGCTTCCGGCGAGATTCTTTTCCTCTCTCGCGCCATGGCACGCAAACGCCTCCTGGCTGCCGCTGCGCAAGGGATCTTGTCATGGGAGTTGGGCGAATCGCGCATAACACCAGAGGAAGTGGCTGCGGTGGCTTCGCGGTGCGGCGTGGCATCCGAAGACGTGCGCCGCCCAGGCCGCGAGACCATCCCCATTCCTCGGGACGGTGAAGCAATGCTGTTCCTCTGCCAACACGACGCGGACATCCGGACGCCGTGCACACCCTTGGTGGGGGACATTTTGGACTTGTACAGGGCCCAGCTTTGCCAACTCTCCCCCAACGTGATAGTGAGGATGACCATCTTCGCCTGGGCCATCTGGAGTCATGGAGGGGTACCTTTGGCCCGAGTCTTCGCGCATATTCACGAGGTGCGCTGGCAAGGAAAGAGTCAAGGGATCCCCTTCGGGAGCTTAAACTTTGTAGTTAAGAAAGGCCGCGAAGACAGCTTCCCCCCGTCCACCAAGAAAAAATGGGAAGGATCTTCGGGTTTATCCTGGAAGTTGTTCTGGTTCTACCAAAAGATGGACGAGATAGACCAAAGGCTCATATATCGGCAAGGCGAGATTGCCACCGTTGGATCTCCCGAGGTATCCCTAGACGACGCCGACGAGGCCCAACTGTTGCTGCTCCGCAGGATCGGCCAGAGGTTCAGCATGAGGTCGCTGGCCGAAGAATTTGTCTCTGCGAAGATTCCTCCGCTTCACCGCGATTGGGGCTGTAGCCTCGTTATTGAAGAGGAGGGGGCTCGATTGTCCCTTGGCGGCCGCTCATACCCTTTAGCGAACCAAGGAGTATGTGGACTTCCTCCTTGGCCCCACCCTCGCCGAAGAGATTTCCCGAGCTGCTAACGCTGGTGTTACCCTGAAAATTAACCGGGTGCTCGGGACCGAGGTTCCTTTCTCTGAGGGGGCCAGAAGCAGAAGAAAGATGCCGGCACCGGTGATGCGCCCGCCCCTAAGAAGATGCGCGGCTCACGCCCCATCGCAGCTAGCAGCGAGGGCTACGAAGACTTCGAAGAGGGTCAGATGCCCTCGGGTGCTGCAAGCTCCGCAGGGGGCACCCTTCCCAGCGAGGACGAAGCCTCTCCTAGCCCCTCGGCTCCTGCCCCAGCAGAAGGCCAGCACCATGGATCAAACGATCCCGAAGGCACTAGCGGTGGCCAATCCCTTTCCCCCCAGGATACCTATGTGTCCGTGGGGGGAATACCGCGGCCGGGAGCCACACCGGTGGTGCTTATGCCGTGGATGATGTATAGGACGTCGAAGGTATGTCCTGCCTTTTCTCTTATGATCGTGCTTGGCTGTTTAGGCACTTCACCTAACTTTGTTTGCTCCTCTTGAAGATGACGACTCCCCCTTTCCCTCGATTGGGGTGGACACAGTTCCCCCAAGGACTTCCCTTCTAGCCTTGGGCGCTGCGAGGATAACACTCCCTGCTCCACCTCTGGGTGCTAGGCCTCCGGTTGTGCTCAGGACCGCGGGTCCTTCAATTCCGACGCCTTTCGGAGGCGGGACTCAGGACACACCCGCCCTGGGTGTTACCTTGCTTTCGGAGAGCCTAGCTGAGAACATGCTCTCGACCATTCCCGAGGTTGGGCACCTGCCCGAAGGGGTGGCCTCCGAGGCTTTGCTTCATGGCCTTCGAGACAACCTTCTCCAGGTTATTGGTCTTTTTCTTTTTTTTCTTTTTTTTAATCTCCCGATCTTCGTGATTCGCAGGGTCTGATCTGGTCGAAGATGCTTGCTCTTCGGTCTGACGAGGACTCGTCCGAACAACGCCGCCGTCTCCAGAAGCTGGATGCCCTCAGGAAGGCAGAAGCGAAGACCCACTCCCAAGTAGTCTTGGAGCGAGACTCCGCTCTGAACGAGGTTGATACTTCGCGGAGGCGAATCACCGAGCTCGAGTCCCGTGTCCATAAGCTTGAGCAACAGCTTACTTCCTCCCAATCCGAGGTGGGCCTCCTTCGCGTCGCCCACACGAAGCTGCAGAAAGCTCTCCAGGACACTCAGGCGAAGACCTTTGAGGTGGCTTGCCAAGTCCACCAAGAATTGGCGAAACTCGAGACAATCAAGGTCCCCGAGTCTCCCCCATCAGACCCGGAGAAAGCGCTTTCATCCCATCGGGAGGGACTCCTTGTCTTGCCCAAGGGCATTGGGTCTTCCGGACGGATTCTGCTAATGGGGGCGTGCTTGCTTACTCGATGATGCTAGAAGCTATGGGCTGCCAGCACTGGAAGGGCACTATCCAAGGCGAAAGAGGCCCCTGCAAGTACCCCGTAGGTTACCCCTCGGGAACGCTGTCCGCGGAGCATCGCCTTAACATCAAAGACTTTATGCGGAGATACTGGCTCGTCAGAGGCAGGGCCTTTTCCGAGGCATTCATGGCTGACGCCCGGATATACCCGGCTGCCAAGCGAAAGGGCTCGGGCAGACAGGGACCCTCGGGAGCTATAAAAGCTCCGGGCACCAGAGGCGATCCTGGGAGTCGGGATGACCCGAAGGATAATGACCAGTCATAGTTTCTTCGTTCCTTCGACTTTTGTAATGTAATGGAAGCTACCTTTGTACTTTTGTAATGGGCGACTTGCCCACTCTTGCGATGGAATCTTTTGAAATGAATGTATTCCCTTTCGTAGAATTCTTGTACAAATTCTTCGCTATTTACATACCTCGCGTTTTACTCCTTTCCTTCCTTTTGTCGACTTGACTAAGTATTTTTCTAGTCGACACTAGTACGCAGGGTAGATAAATAGCGCAACTAATGACTTGCACCGCTGCCCCTAGTTTGTCGATTCCTCCCAGGGTCTTTTACGAGGAATCTAGTGAATCTTCGATGTTTCTAACCAGGGTGCTTATGACGCAATCAGCCTGATTTTTTGTGAAGACTTCTTGAATCTTCGAGTTTTGGTACCAGGGCGCTATAACGCGATCAACCTGGATTTTTGTGAGCATCTCATGAACCTTAGAGGTTTTGTACCAGGGCGCTATAGCACAGTCAACCTGGATTTTTGCAAAGATTACGTAAACCTTCGAGGTTGTGTACCAGGGCGCTATAACGCAGTCAACCTGGGTTTTTTAGTTCCTGACCAGGGCGCTATAACGCTGTCAACCTAGTTTTTGTGGAAATTGGACATGATTTGCAATGGCCCCATGCCAATCCCGAGGATCTTCATCCCCTTAGGAACTCTTCCAAGGCGCTATAACGCAATCTACCTAGGTTTTATGCAAAGAATAGATGAGTCTTCGATGTTTACCAAGGTGCTATAATGCAGTCTACCTGGATTTCACAGCATGTTTCGAGGGAATTATGATGCGAAGATTTTTTTGTTTTATTCCTCGCAAAATTTTCCCCAGCCTAGGTTCATGCCTCATTGTTCAACATGGATACACACCCATCCTCGGGCCATTCAACCAGTCGCAGCTGGCAATTTAAAAGTGTACGATTACACGCCCATCCTCGAGCCACTTAACCAGTCGCAGCTGGTAGCTACGGATAGTACTTTTTAAGAGACTTTGCATTCCACGTGTGGGGCACTTCCTTTCCTCCCTCCGTGACAAGACTGTATGACGCTTCTCTTGTCTTCTTGGCGATGATGAACGGCCCCTCCCAGATGGTACTTAGCTTGGAAGCTCGTTGCGACATCTTCTTCAACACGAGGTCTCCTTCTTCGAGTTCCCTTGGTCTAACTCTTTTGTTGTATGACTTGGACATCATCTCGTTGTATTTGCTGAGCCTTTGCTGGGTAACCAGCCTGTCCCCTTGCACGAAGTCACTCGATGGCATATCTTCAGGGTCTCCTCCGATGATGATGATCCAGAGTGTTCTTCCTTGGACCTCGGCTAGAGTGACCGCTTCTACTCCATAGACTAGCCTGAATGGCGAGAAGCCCGTCGGCCTGGTTGGAGTGGTTCTGATGGTCCACAATGCTTTCTGCAGCTCCTCTGGCCATTTGCCCTTGGCTTCGTCCACCAATATTCGCTTCAGCGCCTACATGATATTCTGGTTGGCTCTCTCCACCGCTCCAATCGCCTGGGGATAGCCCACGGACGCATAGCATATTTTAATGCCAAAGTCTGCGCAAAAAGATTGAAATTTAGATGACAAAAATTGAGAGCCATTATCTGCAACAATCTCGCGAGGTATGCCGAATCTGCATACAACATTCTTTCACAAAAAGTGTTGGGCCTTCGTGGCTGTGATTGAAGTCAGAGGCTCCGCTTCTACCCACTTGGAGAAATAATCGATGGCTACGATGATCCATCGATATCCTCCTTGCGAGGTCGATAATTCTCCAACAATATCTATTCCCCATCTAGCGAAGGGACAGATTGGTGCTGATGGTTGCAATATACTTGCGGGAGCCTTTGGGGGATTACTCATCCATTGGCATCCTTGGCACCTTTTCACCAATTCTTCTGCATCGATGTTCGCGGTCGGCCAGTATATGCCCATTCTAAACACCTTCGCCGCCAAGCCCCTTGGCGCTTGGTGGGCTCCGCATAGCCCCGCGTGAACTTTGGTGAGCGCTCTTTTTCCCTCTTCGCGGGTCACACACTTCATCCATGGGGTACAAACTCCGGACTTGTATAACAACCCATCCAGTAGCTTATATGTTCGGGATCGCTGTTGCACAGCCAACGCCTCCTTTTGATCTTCGGGCAGTATCTCATCCCGGAGGTACTGAACCATCGTCTTTCTCCAGTCTTCTTCAGGTGCCGCCTCGATGAGTTGCACTTGTGGGCAAATGGAGGGTCTGTTCGTTTCTTCATAGTATACCCCTCGGCCATCTTTTCTTTATATGCGGCCATCTTCGCGAGTTTATCAGCCCTTGCGTTCTCTCCTCTGGGTATTGTCTTGACTATTATCCCCATGAAATATTTCTCCATCACTCTAACCGCTTCCAGATATTTGGACATCTCCGCATCTTTTGCTTGAAAATCCTTCGATATGTGGCCTTGCACCAACTTCGAGTCCATGTTCACTAGCACATGCTTCGCCCCAAGCGCTCTTGCTTTCCGGAGATCCAACATTAGCCCCTTGTACTCTGCGGCATTGTTGGATGTTGGGAAGCTTAACCTTATAGCGCATTCCGTTGTTCCTCCTTTGGGATCTACCAATACTGCCGCCGCTCCGGCTCCTTGAGCCGTCCATGAACCATCAGATTTTATCGTCCACAAGGGTGGCATCTTCGGGTCTTCCGAATGTTCCATTGTCCACTCTGTTAGGAAATATGCCATTGCTTGTGCCTTCATGGCTATTCTTGACGTGAATGTAATCTCGAAGGGTGCCAGCTCCGTAGCCCACTTCGATATCCTCGACGTTGCTTCTTTATTCTCGAAGGTGGATTTTAGGGGAAAAGCAGTAGGCACTTCGATTTTGAATTCTTAAAAATAGTGCCTCAACTTCCTTGATGCCATTAATAATGCATATGCCACCTTCTCCAACTCCACATAATTTCTCTTTGCTCCTTGGAGTGCTTCTGACACATAGTATACTGGCATTTGTCCATCTTCGTGTTCTCTTACTAACACTGCACTTACTGCATAATGACTTGCCGAGAGGTATAATAGAAGTTTTGCGGCTCCCTTCGGGCTTGTAAGCTTCGGCAATTGATGCAAATGCTCTTTTAGCTTCTCGAAGTCTTCCATGCACTTTGTCCCCAGTTGAATGGATCGGTTTCTCTTAATGTAGCGAAGAAGTGTTTGTGCTTCTCTGTAGCCTTTGGTAAGAACCTTCCCAGAGTAGCCAATTTTCCTAATAGGCTCTGCACTTCCCTTTTGTTTTTTGGAGGATTCATTTGGCATATTGCATCTATCTTCGCTTTGTTCGCTTCGATGCCTCTCTGGGATACCAAGAAGCCAAGCAACTTTCTTTTCTCAACACCGAATACACATTTCAACGGGTTTAGCTTTATACCTTCGGCCCGAAGACTAGAGAAGATTTCCTTGAGGTCTTCGGTATGATCACGCCGCGTCTTGCTTTTCACGATGATGTCGTCCACGTACGCCTCCACGTTTCAGCCCATTTGCTTGGCCAACACCTTCGCTATGAGCCTAGCGAAGGTTGCTCCTACATTCTTCAGGCCGAATGGCATCCTCCGATAACAGTACGTCCTGAACGGTGTCACGAAGGCTGTCTTCCCTTCATCTTCTTCCCTCATGTACACCTGGTGATACCCTGAGTAAGCATCTAAAAAGCTCATTAGTGCGCACCCAGCTATGGAATCCACAAGCTGGTCAATCCTCGGTAATGGGAAGTCATCCTTCGGGCAGGCTTTGTTTAAATTGGTAAAGTCGACGCACATGTGCCAAGTACCATTGGATTTCTGGACCATCACCACGTTTGCCAGCCACTCCGGGTATGCGATTTCTCGAATCACCCCCGCCCGAAGAAGTTTTTGGACTTCACCCTTCGCCGCTTCCATCCTATCACCAGACATTTTCCGGAGCTTCTGTTTCTGAGGCTTCGCGTCATGCTTCACCGCCAGTGCATGTTCAATAGGGCTTCGGGGTACGCCCTTGGCCTCTTCTGGCGCCCAAGCAAAGATATCGTCGTTCTCTTTCAAGAGGCTAAGTAGAACCTCCTCCTCTTGGGTTGTTAATTGAGCCCCTAGGGTCACAGTCTTGGTAGGATTTTTCGGATCCAGCTGATGTCACTTTGTATCTCCCTCTGGTTTTGGCTTTGGTTTCCACCCTTTTGTGTTGAGCAGAGGATCCATCCTTTGCATAGCCTGAACTGGTTTGAACTTCGGGGTAGCTTTGACCTCTGATTTTCTTGCCGCTTGCTGGCCTCCCCTTACGGTAATGACCTCTCCATCTGCTAGCATTTTCATACATAAGTACTTGTGATGTATGATGGCATTGAAAGCATTGATAACTCTCCTCCCGAAGATCGCATTGTACCTGTATTCCATGTCCACTATGTCGAAACATATGGACTTGGTGACCCTTCTTCGGCCTTACTGGAATGATACCTGCAAGGTTACCTGTCCTACAGCTGTCACAGGTTCTCCACCGAAGCCCACCAATGGCAGATGTGATGGTCTTACCCTATCTTCGGGTATGCGGACATAAAAATGATATCAGCTGAGCTGCCTCCGTCTATCAGCGTCCTCTCTACATGGTATCCAGCAACTTTGGCCGTAACAATGAGGGGTCCTGGTGAGGGAATCGAACCCCTTTCCCATCGGTGCTATCGAACGTGCTAGCAACAGCCTGGGGTCGCGAAGATGATACATTGCATACCTCTCTGAGGTATTGCTTCCTTTGTCTGTTGGATGGTAAGTTTACCAAAGACCCCCCGGATATGACATGTATTACCCTCCTGGGCTCTTGCTGAGGTTGAACATGATGTACTTCCTTGGGCGATCTTCTTTCATCGTTTCTAACCTTCTCTCTTCCCTCTCTACCTTCTCTCCCGTGTCTATCTTCCCTCCTGTTCCTACCTTCTCTCCTGTAATCTTCTCTTCTGTAACCTTCTCTCCCATCCCTATCATAACGCCTTCCTTGGTTATTTTGCCATCTTCGGCCACCGTCACGCTGCCCTTCTTGCTTGGGTCTCCTCATGTAGTTGTTTCGCTAGCTTATAATGTTCCGACAGTCTTCGGTATTGTGGGTTTGGTTTTCTCCATGTAGGGCGCAATAATTCGCCTTCCTTTGGCTTCTTCTCTTTTCCGACCCTTTTGCTTCTTTTTGCTTATCTTCGATGTGATGGACTTTCTTACTCTGATGATGGTGGCTTCGATGCTTGTCTTCGCTCTTCCTCTTCTCTTGCTTCTTCTCATGATGCTCTTTTTAGTCAGAGCTTCTCTCCTCAAATTCTCTTCTTCTCCTCGGGCATACCTCTCCACTCTGTCATAAAGCTCTGAAGCTTTGTTTGTTGGAGTGCTGGTCAAATCGTGGCACAAAGTCCCTGGTTGAAGGCCCACCGTGAAAGCATTGATGATAGTCGAATCGCTGATAGTTTTTATCTGACATCGCATATTCGTGAATTTCTTATAGAAATCATGAACGCTTTCTCCCTTGGCTTGCCTCATGGCGAACAGATTACTCTCCTGCATCCTCGCAACATAGTTTCCCTGGAAATTGTTTGCAAAGGCCTCCCTTAACTGCTCCCAGGAGTGGATCGATTCCGAGGTAATAGACGTGTACCAAGATAGGGCTGTTCCTTTGAGCGCCAGAAGTAGGCTCTTTGCATTGATATCATCATCACCTCCTGCAGCCTCGACAGCTGTCTCGTAGTCCTCGAGGAACTCCATAGGGTCTGTATCGCCAGCCAACTTGTTGATACTTGGCATCTTAAAGTTCTCCGGCCACTTCTTTGCTCTAATGAAGCCATCGAGTGGTCCCCCTCCACGTTCTCTCCTATACGTACTTTGAGTGTTGTACGTAGCCGGTGACTCCGCCTGGGATCCTTCGGGTTCATTTGATTTTCGGTAGTTTTGCGGGGGTGCTGGTGCTCGAGCGGCCGCTAGCTCTCTTCTCAAATCTTCGATCTGCTGCTCCATCATTCTTCGGTGCTGCAGGTAATCTTCTTCATGCTGTGGGCTTGCGAAGGACATTCCTTGGGCTCTGGGTGGACGTGTTTCGGGTGGTACGGGTGGGTTTTGCGGATGTGGGTTTTGTGGGAAGTGGGTGGATTTGGCGAAGGGCGCCTGGCTGGGCTTGGTGGAAGGGGGTTGGCTAGGCTATGGGTGGGGTCATAGGCAGGTACGGGTTCTTCATGGTTTCTTCTCTTCGCCATCCTACTTGAATCTAGCCCTCCAGGCGGTGCTGCTTCGAGGATAGCTGTAGTATCTTCGGGTACCCCATCTTCAGTGCCACGTCCTCCCCTGGGTATCCTCGGTATCATATTCCACCTTGTACCACCGCCACTCCTCGTGACAACTCCTGTCACGGCCTGGGTTGCTTCTGGTGGAGGTACTTCGGTCGAAGATTGGTTCCTACTCCTAACCATTGTCTCCGCACCAAGGTCCCCACGTACGGCGCCAACTATCGTCGAAGTGTCTCATACAACACGAGGTGCCCCCCCAGAATGGAGAGATCACCGGGAATGGATAGGGTTTTGGAACAAGAGACGCAAATATAGAGTAGGAATAAAATGCTCTACCCCTACTACAGGGGTGCTCCTATATTTATAGGGGTGCTGGTGATTAGGGTTCACAGTAGAAATACAAGTAGACAACTTTGTCCATAGATCGTGGCCGTAGACCAAACTAGTTGTAGTGAAGAATAGATATGGCAGGTCTAGGATGCTTCCCGGGGAGGATGGGAACGTGATGTTTGCAAGGCTTAACCCACTAATGAATGAAATAAAGGGTCTCGACTGTGATGTTAGTGATGCAGATATTTGTGGGAAAATGATGAGCATTCTCCCAAGGTCTGAGTACAAGGATTTCATCGTCTTCACTTCACGCAGCCCCAAGCTCACTTGAGATGCTGGTGAATGAGCCCGACGACGAGCTAGCTCCAAAGGCCAAGGAGAAGGCCATCGCACTCAAGGCTCAAGCATCGGGCAAATTAAGCATCACCAAGCCAAGTGCCAAGGCAGGCAACAAGTCCAGCTCTGAGGGCGAACAAGGAAGCCCCAAGATCTCCAAGGATGGAGAGAGCCTGGCACTTGCTATGAACTGGATCAACAGAACCTTCAAGAAATTCAGCTCCAGAAACTTCAAGGACAAGAAAGCTCTCGCCTCCATACGCTGCTACGAGTGCAATGAGCGGGGCCACATTGCCTCGATATGCCCGAACAAGAAGAAGAACAAGTCCCAAGTCCAAGGAGAAGGAGAAGGAGAAGGTGAGCAGCGGCGATGACAAGGGCAAGTCCAAGTCCATAAGATACAAGTCCGGTTTTCGCCGCACCGATAAGAGCGGCAAGAAAATTTGTCATTATTTTCTTTTTTTTATAACTCTTACTATAGAATGAATTTGATCTTCAAACTTTATACATAGGTGGAACAGGTTCATTAGAACATTTGCAATAAATTTTTCATGAATTTTGCTAGTTATTGTACACGGGGTTTACACGGGAACCCCTATGTACACGAGATATGTTGCCATGCTCTGGACTGTGGTTTTGGCCTAAGGTTCGAGCCTGCCAGGAAGTCGTGATGGATTGCAGCTCAAGGGCGCGCGGTGATGTCACCAAGGAGTGATGGGTCACCGATGCTCCGGCGAGTTCGAGGTCTATGTGTTGAAGGCCTCCAACTCCTAATCTATCTCTAATATATCGGACTAGATTTAGAGTTTATCTCTATTATATTAGATCAGTTTTAGTAGTTTGTTATAGAGATTATTTATCTATTTTTTTATTTGATTTGGTGGACGACAATTGAACGATTACCTGATTTGATGGATATTGATCAGATGGTGGAGGATTTTCGGACGACGTGGTGCATTGTGATGGCTTTGTTTTTCTTTACTTTAATAATATAACCAGCTTTAGTAGTTTGTTATAAAGATTAATATTAACCACTAGATTTACATAATATTATCTGTATTCAACGATGTAGATCCTTTCTTTTTCCTAATTAATATGGAAATTTCTAGTATTCTTTGATTAATGTTGGATTTTCTAGGATTTTAGGATTAATATGGTGACTCCGTTTAACAGCTTTAGTAGATTGTTATAAAGATTAATATTAACCACTAGATTTACATAATATTATCCGTATTCAACGATGTAGATCTTTTCTTTTTCGTGATTAACGTGAAAATTTCTAGTATTCTTCGATTAATGTGAGATTTTTTAGGATTTTAGGATTAATGTGGTGACTTCGTTTAACTCTGCATTATATATATATATGTATGTATGTATGTATGTATGTATGTATGTATGTGTGTGTGTGTGTGTGTGTGTGTGTGTGTGTGTGTGTGTGTGTGTGTGTGTGTGTGTATGTATGTATGTATGTATGTATGTATGTATGTATAAGTAGATAGGCAGATGGATGGATGGAAAAAAATTGTAAAACTATTTATCGAGTTGCCTAGCGTGGGGACTCCAAGACTTAGGCCCTGTTTGTTTGAGCTGCAGCTTCTCTAAAAGCTGCTTCTGGAAAAAGCCACAAAAAACTAGCTTCTGGGAAAAGCTCAGATCACAGTACAAATTGGGCTTTTGGTGGCTTTTGGCTTCTTTGAAGGGGGTTCCAAAAGCTGGTTGTTTGTTTGAGCTTCTGGCTTCTGAGGCTAAAAGCTGGTTAGAACCTCAAACAAACAGGGCCTTAATTAGGAGTTAGTCGATATTCTCACAATTTTTCAACGCTCAACGAGTATTCAGACAATCCTGCCTAATAAGATTAAGGACTTCCAAGAATGGAGAAAAGTGCTATTGAAAATCATACTAAATTAAATTTGTTATTTTTGCAAAAGCTAAACGACGTAGTGCTTTATAATTATTTTGTAGGATTTTAAATAGTTTTTCATAGAGTTAATAAAAATATTTTTTCGTAACCTTTTGAACTCTTCCAGGCCTCTCTCAAGAGATCACAACTTTTTTAGATTAAAACTTTCAACGACTGTTGGAGCCCGCTGCGATCCTGCTCATCTCATGGCCCGCCAGCGATCCGGCTCCCCCCGAGACCAACACCTGGTCTCGGGCCCAGGTCCCCACATGTATTGGCCCAACTGGAAGCACAACCCAGGTCCTGGCCCAACTCAGCCCAAAAGACTAGCCTGAAGGGAGAAGGGTGCCTCCACCTTTTAAGTTGTGCTCCCCCATCACCAATAACCGATGTGGGACTAAACCCAACAATCTTCCCCATCACACATCGGACCATCTGTCCTACATCGTGCGATCTCCTGAAGATGTTTCGGGTTACCGATCATGGCTCTGCACGTTGAGGATGGAAGGGAATCGTCTAATCCAACCATTGGAACAAATTTGAGCGACGATGGCCCTATCTTTTTGCCGCAGTTTTGAAAAGATTGTGTTGGGCTTTCGCTGGGCTATTGGGCTTGGCCCATTTGGAGAAATAAGAGGGAGAGCGAGTAGCAGAGCGAGCCGCAGCTTGCTGCTGTGGCGGCGGCGGCGGCTGTTCCGAGCTTCGCGGAAGCGCGTGGCGCGTGCGTCTTGCGGCTGGTCCTCCGGCTTCCCCGCGCAATTTGTTGCTCCTCCATGGCTCCATGCTTATCCTCTCTCTATTTAGCCGGTTGCGCTCTTGATTTTCTTGGTACGTGCTTGCACGAGCTCACTTTTCCACTTTTTCTCTGTGCACTCCACTGCTCCTCCTCGCCCGTCGGTTCGCCGGCCGGCGGTGTTTTTTTTTGTAGTGGTGGTGCTGAACCTCTCCGACTTGGGTACCCGGTAGCCACAGGTTTGGGCGTCGAGTCCTTGTGCTCCTCCTCCTCTGCTCCTCGGGTCTCCACCTCGGCTCAGTTCGTGGTGGGGGCGACAGGCATCGTATCTTCGGATCATCTCATCGATGGTTACACGATGTAGCCTGACGACCTGTTTACTAGGACAGCGAGCTGCTCGTGCTTTGCCTTCCATTGATGCCTTCCTTGTCAGCTCGGATCCGACGCTGATTAAGAATTTCTATGGCTTTCCCCTTTGTGGTTGGTTGAACTGTGTACCAATTAGAAATTTTGGGTATCCAATTCTTGAATTAGAGGCTAAATATCTGATTTGGAGCACTGTTTTGTGGCTGTGATATTTAATCTAAATGCTCTGTGATGATAAACTGATTGAGGCTATGTGAATATAATTTGTTGACTATATCTTGGGATTATATCACTGTTTAAGAATTATTAAGTACATCCCATTTTTACCATGGTTTGTTGATGATCTGTGCAATGGATAATTGACCTTATTGTGGTATATTACTAGTGCTTTTCGGTTGCACTTGTGTGCTGTTCAGATTGTGTTTATCAATATGTTTGTTGAATCAGGTAACTTTACATTGCACTTGTGTGCTGTTCGGTTGGTTTAGATTACTTTGATTTGTATCCAATGACTATTACCTTGAGTTTTAGTAGATCAGCAGGTTTGTTGGCTACATTGGGATGTTCTGATCTTAATTCCTTTCTAAAACAGTGCAGAGATAAATTATTTAATCGTTTAATCCTTGATATTGATCTCAGATTATATTTTCCTGTGAAATCACCGAGAACGATAACTAGGGCAGCTGTTTTACAGCGACCAGTTATTGGTTAAATCTTATAGCTCTCTAATCAATTCAATGGTGATCTATTCACTTGATTTGTTGGCGGCCATGTTTTTTAATTGGTTTATCATGATACTTGGTGCTTTGCATTCCGATCTTGTAGAGTACATGATAAATATATTATTCCATGGCATTGGTGTGTTTTTGCTCAAATTATTTATATTCTGTTTAATTGGTCAATTTATTATGTTTATATAGCACTACGTCCAACATTCTAGAAAACAGATTTTATTCATGGCCTGTGGTAATGGTGATGTTGTTAAGTCTGAGACATTTGACGGCTCCAGCATTAAGCGCTAGCAGGCTCGTGCCAGGATGTGGCTGACAGACCTTAAAGTCTATTGGGTGATTGTGGATCCCCCCATTGTTCTTCCTCTCGAGGAAGAGGCGCATAAGTGCTGGGAGGATGCAAACCAAGCTGCTCTAGCCCGATTGCTTGCCGTGGTCTCAAATAGGCGGTTTGACATCTATGCCAACTACAAGACGACAAAGGAGGTGTGGGATGACTTGGAGTTAAAGTTCACTGAAGGAGACAATGGAAATGAGAGCTTCATAGCTGAGAACTGTCTGGAGTACAAGATAGTGGAGAACCGGTCTATTCTAGAGCAGGTCCGCGAGCTCCAGCTCCATGTGAGGGACCTCAACTAGTATGACTGTTTCTTACTTGAGAGTTTCCAGGTCAATGTGATCTTGGCTAAGCTACCGCCCTAGTGGCTTGACTTTGTGACCGCTCGTCGACATATGAAGGAGCGCCTGACGGTTCCTTAACTCCAAGCTGCTATAAATGTCGGGGAGAGGGCACATGCTAGTGGAGGATCCAAGCACCCCGTGTCTCATGTCCAGGCCCACCTGGCGGATGCCAAGACTTCCAATGCTGGTGGTGGAAAGAAGAACAAGAAATCCAATAATTAAACTGGCGCTAAGGGAAAAAACATGAAGAACAAGGAGTCGATATTCTACATTTGTGGCTACCCTGGGCACACCGCTGTAGGTGCCGCGATCGTAAGGGCAAGGGACCAGCTTCGGGTCAGCAGAGCGGCCGTAAGGTTGAGGTGCACACTACAGAGGCACCTTCCGGCTCGGCTGATGGGTATGTACCTAGAGTCTTTATGGTTGAAATGACTGAAATTTGAAAACTTCTTAAAGTAGTATCGAGATTCAGATTCATTTTGTTTGACTTGTTTTTTTAAAGCGTTAGACCCACCTTCAAGACAGCGAAAAAATGGACTCAAAAAATCCAAAACATATGTCGTTTCAAAACGTAGATAAGTCGTTAAGTTTTTAAGCCCAAAGGAATAGAACCTAATTTTTTTTTCAAGGTGTAGAATATACTTTTTCCTTTTTTTTTTGAGAAAACACACCTTTTTGAGCATGGGAAACAATTTCCGTCAATTCTAAATACTTTTAAGAAGTTATTATGATTAATGAACTAGGAAATAAAAAAACAACAGTGAAAAATCATCGCAATAGTCAAAACCTACAATCGGTTACAATTTTTATCAGTCGATCTGATATATTCCACCTTTTCACATAATTCTGTATTAATATTTAGAACCTGTATATTCCTAAGGATGGACTTGGAGATGGACGTCCGATCAAAAAAAGTTTTTGTCGGACGCCACGCTCGGCCCAACTGCGGTACACGCGAGAGCGAGCAAAAACACAGCAAGCCCACCAGACTTTTGCATGTGATGATGTCAGCGGACATCAGCGAAGATTCTATTTTTTGTTTTTCTTTCGGCAGACATAATTTTTGACCGGGTGCTCTAATGCACGAACCGTTTGCACCGCTGCGTTCCTCACATTTTTATGAAGAAAACAAGACCAATGTTGCTATAAAAAAGTTACTGAAACAATTTGTTATCCTAATGTAACAATTAGTTTAGCCTGTTGAGACAATTTACTTAGCCTGCTGAAACAATTACTTTTGCCTAGTGGACGTATAACCAAGTGAAACAGTTGGTTTAGCCTATTGGAACAATATATATAGCCTGCTGAAACAATTAGTTTAGCCTATTGAAACAATTTGTCTAGCCTGATGAAATAATTTATATAGCCTGTTGGAACAATATATAGCATGCCAAAACAATTGGTTCAGCCTATTGGAATAATATATATAGCCTGTTGAAACAACTAGTTTAGCCTGTTGGAACAATATGTCTGGCATGTTGAAATAATTAGTTTAGCTTATTAGAACAGTATATATAGCATGCTAAAATAATTGGTTTAGCCTATTGGAACAATATATATAGCCTGTTGAAACAACTAGTTTAACCTATTGGAACAATATGTCTGACATGTTCAAACAATTAGTTTGGCCTGTTGGAACCATCCATCTAGTCTGTTGAAACAATTAGTTTAGCCTATTGAAACAATATTTTTAGCCTATTGGAACAATTAGTTTAGTCTACTGGAACGATATGTCTATCGAAGTGCAACAATTAGTTTTTTTCTATTGGAACAATATGTCTACCCTGCTGAAACAATTAGTTTAGCCTATTGGATTCAATATGTATAGACTGTCGAAACAATTTGGCTAATAAAAATAATAAAAAATAAAAAAGTATTTAAAATGAGTTAATTAGGATTTTAAATGAATTATGAAATTTGTTCCATGTATTTTGGACTCCAGATGAAATAGAGACGAAAATGAGAAAATTAAACGAGAAAAAAGGAACTGCACTTTTTGCTAGCAGCGACAAGCAGTGCATATACATGTGTAGCGATGTGTGCATATACATGTGTAGCGATGCATGTGTTATGTACGTATGCATGTACGCATTAATATAGTGCAACGATTTTTTTGCATGCACAACGAAACCGTGTTGCTTGCTCGCTGCTAACCTCACAGCCATGCAAATGAACAGCAGACGTGGCCTGGGCGGGTGCGCGAGACACTGGGCCGGCTACTGGGCCGCGGGTGTCCGACAGCGTCGGACATCCGGTCATAAGCATTCCCCATATTCCTATCAAGAGTTGATACAATGTGAACATGTGTTTTAAAAATCATAGGAATTAAAGAGGCCGACGTAGAGATGAATCAGATTATATGACTCGTCATTTTTTAAATTTCCATTTTCGACACACGTAACATTTTTTAATCAATTTATAAATTGTTACTCCTGCCGTGTCTGTGCATTTTAAAAGCACAGGCACACGTAACATTTTTTTAATCAATTTATAATGAGTAAAATGCACCTGAGGTCCATTAAGTTGTGCTGTGGTGTCACTTAGGTCTATCAACTTTGAAAGTGCATTTTTGGATCCAATAACTTATTAAGTTGTTCACCGCAGGTCCAAACCGCTTAGTCAGCGCCTCCACGTTGATGTAACGTCCAGGCTGACGTGGCAATGAGGTGGCCACACAGAATCTAAAAAATTGTAAAAAAATCCGAAAAAATCAAGGAAAATTTTAAAAATATGAAAAAAAGTAAAGATAGAAAATTCGTAATGAAATCCCAAAAAAATAAAAAAATAAAAAATCCGAAAAATCTGAAAAGCAGATAAAAATATAAAATTAAACAATCTGAAAACATAACCAAAAAATTGCAAACAAATGGTTATGTTTTCGATTTTTTTTACAATTTTCCTGATTTTTTTAGATTTTTTGGAGTTTTTAATTATTTTTTGGATTTCTTTATATTTGTTCGGATTTCATCACATTTTTCGGGTTTTCCCGATTTTTTGAATTTTTTACAATTTTTCAGATTTGTTTTATGATTTTCAGATTTCTTTACATTTTTTTCATATTTTAAAATTTTCCCTGAATTTTTTTGGATTTTTACAATTTTTTTAGATTTTGTGTGGCCACCTCACTGCCACGTCAGCGTGGAGGTGCTGACCAAGCACCGCCACATCTGCGTGGAGGCGCTGACTAAGCGGTTTGGACCTGCGGTGAACAACTTAACAAGTTATTGGACCCAAAAATACATTTTCAAAGTTGATAGACGTAAGTGACACCACCGCACAAGTTAATGGACCTCTGGTGCATTTTACTCATTTATAATTTTTTTAATCATAGGAGTATCTTTTAATTTAATTGAAATTGCAAGATATATATTTGCACATATTATATTAGAGTCATATTATTATATTAGAGTCATATTAGATAGTCCTCACCAAGCTATGAGAAGAGATCCACGCCTAGTTTAGTCCATATTAACTAGCCCATACAGACCTAATTACAGAGACTTGCACAGAATCAAGTGAGACTTGACCATCAAGAATCAAATTAGGCAATGCTTGCATAGAGAGAATCGAACATAAAGAAAATAAAAAGGTCTAAACCACTAACATAAAGTGCGGAGCATGCGCCCAAATTATTCCATGGTTCACAGATCCCAACAATTTGTTAACATTACTTTCCCAAAAGCACTCGGGCCAAATTATTCCATTCTTCCTACATTTTTTTTACATTATTTTTCCCACGCTTCGTCTCGGCTAAGACCTTGTTCTTTTCAGCGTATCGTTACGTTTGCGTAATACTGTAGTAAATTTGAGAGCCCTTGAAAAAAGGTCTAAACATTATAAAAAATAATTAAAAAATAGTTTTATGATCTTTGGAAGAACTAGTAAAAGCCACGAAAAAATCGTTACAAATTATCACAACATATACCTACGCTTCATCTCGGCTAAAATGCCGAGCAACGTTAACCAGACACGATAGGCACGCACGATCCTGGAGGCTCCCATCCAATGTCTCTTTCCAACTCACCACCGAACAAAACAATGGGGTTCGGATTGGGGTCGATAATGCGAAGCCAAACTTGGGGAATGTTTAGATTCTCTTCTCTTGGTATTACTGTATACCATATGAATTTACAATTGCTTCTTTGTTCCTTCTGGACTATAGTACAAGTACAAACTAATTCTAAACTACGGTGCTATATATGAAAGAGAAGAGAATACCATCAAGTCATCAGCAGTAAGGCTTGATAAACAGCCGATACAATGAAAAACAACCGAAATTTGACTGCCATGTAGTCTCTCGAACGGCCGTCGAGAGACAAAACGTCGATAAAGGAGATTTTTTTGACATCTACGAATATGCCATCAAGAGAGATGTTGTCAGCACACAGTCGTGGACGGTGCAAGGATGATGTTTGGACTCGATCGATTGTCGACGTAGATTGATCTCGTGGTCATGTAGTTGTGCTTTGTGGTTGACTTCTAATTGTTAAAATGAGATATACATGCATGGATTTGATCATATTTGTGGTACTATGATTATTTATTGCTAAATATTATATTTATGCAAGGAAATTGGGTTTGCAGCTTGCTACAGCAGCAACTGCCGCTGCAAATTTATGATATTGTTACTATTTTTAAAACACTTTTTTTTACTATAATTTAGTTATTCTCGATAGCCAAACGTAAAGTTATCACAGGCCCATTTAGCAGGCCGCATTCGAGAGCTTCCTAGGGTCTCTCCCCACGGCTGGGACCTAGCTATTGAGAGAATGAGTCCTAGACCCACTTGGCAGGTTGTGGCTAGTGGCCGATATGCTGACCCAGTTATGGCCATCAACATCAAGCAATTCTGCGGGACGACGACTTCATGAGTTTTGTCGACCACTGCTTGTTAGCCATAGAGATAAGATCTCTCAACGGCTGGGAGAGGTCATTTCTCTTGACCCATCTAACACGACGGCTATTTCTTGACGATCTATCGTTGAGAGAGGTCTTTCTCGATGGTTTTGTGACCTCTCTCGACTGTTTAGACTATCGGGAGATTTGGTTTGTTCTATAGTGTGAGAGGAGTTTTTAACTTTTAAAATCAGTTCTTCATCTTTTTTAAAAACGGCTGAAAGGAGTTTTTAAACATTGTCTAGTTGCCAACCCAATACAATAATATTCAAGCAATATCAATTTGATAATTTTGTTTGTGTATATGGTGTATCGTCATCTTTTTTCAACCACCATCAATCTAAGGGTCCGTTTGGGACACTATTTCCCGACCGGGATCCTGGCCTTTTCCCAGTGGTGGAAATCCACGGGCCAAAATTCCACGTACTATTTGTGCTATTTCTGTGGTTCCTTTGGGAGCCCACCCCCGTCGAGTATTTTTGGCCTATTCGGCTTGAAAACCTGGGGAAAACTCCTCCGCCCTAGGACTCGTGGTTTTCTTCCTCGTCCTCTCTGCTCGTCACTCACGCTCTCGATGCTGTCTTCACCCACCTCCGTCTTCTCCTCCAAGCACCCGTCGCCGCCTGCAAGTATCCGCCGCCGCCGCCTCCGCCTTTGGTCTCCGCCCCCACTTCCGGCCTCTGCCCCCTTCACCCCCGCCTCCGGCTCCCTCGGTGAGCAACAGATCTGGGTATGTACAACTTAATACAATCTCAACTAGTGCTGAAATAAAACCTTATGAAATCTTTGTCGGAAAGAGATTAGTGTGTTCATGCTGTTTGGTCATGGAGTAAAATATATAATGGCTGCTCATTTGCTGATACTTAGATGTTAAAAAATATTATTTCCTCTATTTTCACCTGTATACCAGATCATATATCTACTTATCAAGGATCATCTACTTGTATTGGTACGGTAATCTTAGAGCTGCTTGTTGAAATTTAGAGCACTCTTGTATTGGTATGGTAATCTTACATTTAGCTTGTTGTGGGTTAAACAAAAATAGTAAAGTTAGATTCTAGCTTTGAATCTGCTGTGTTTCATTGAATTTTTGATCTAGAGGGCCTTGTTCTGCTATGTATTAAGATGCATGCTTGCATTTATATCTCAATTTCCAGCAATTATGGTGCTTGTGATTAGTGTGTGATGCGCGCTAGAATGCTATGGTCTGTTACCATGATTTGTAGCATAACAACCTAGTAGCAGCTGCATGCTTAATTTGGATGGCTTTAAAAGACTGTAATTGTCCGATAAAAACTTATACTATCACTATGAAATGAATCTCAAATCCGTCTGTACCTCACCCCAAATATCTTCTTCTCATCCTAATTCCATCTTACTCTGATTTCTCACCCAAGTTCTAATTTTTCTTATTCAACTGTGTCAGATATTTGCAAATCCTGGCAGTTTGTACTTTGTAGGCCAAATCTAGACTGGTGATTACATCCATAAAAATTCTTAACAATTTGGTGGTTACATAAAAATTCATAACAATTCGATGGTTCAAGCACGGTTAAAGCAGATTGGGGCCATTAGACATGTTTTCAGTAGAATGTATTATATCCAGCATACTTTATCATGTTTATTTTTAGTTTTAGGAGGTAAAATTAGTGTACAATGTGTTTTGCTAGCTACAATTTTACTAAAACATGGGAGTTGTATGTCAAATGTGTACAAGTTGTTCATTGATAATCCTATTATGGTAGGCTGAGTTGCTGGATGGAATTGGTGAGCACATAAGTGTCTTTAATCGGGGAGGAAGGGCCATGGTACTCACACAATTGTTGCGGTCAGTACCTAAAGTTAATTTCATGCTTTTGAAATGCAGGTTCCAACAGTGTACACATCTATTGTGTGCAACGGTGCTAGTTAGCAAATGGGCACTACAAAGAGATAGTTAGGAAGTTTTTGTTTGAGGAAGAAGAAGAGGACGATGGGCTATTCCTTGTAGTTGTTCCTACTCTGCTCTCATGTCTTTTCTGAATTGTTTACATATCGTATTTTGGCAGATGATTTTTTTAAGATATCGTATAGAGCAAGTAGCAGCAGCGGTATAATTTTGTGTTTCTATTTTTTTTTGTTGGTGTATGAATCTTTTAGATGTTCAGATCTGTGAGCAAGTAGCAGAACAAGTAGCAGTAGTATTTAATTTTTCAGATGTTTAGATCTGCATCGTATGAGCAAGCAACAGTATGTGTATTGGCATCAACAGTATAGACTATAGAGCAGTAGCAAGTACTCTTTCCCCTCCCTCTTGTTTGGCAGCCTCGTTCCTAGGGTTGGAAGGCCCCGTGACTCATCTTTCCTACTGGGATTCCAGCGGACCACAAAAATCCACTAGGTGGATTGCTTCCCTGGGATATTCCCCTCCATGTAGCCAAATGAGCCCTAAAGGGACGTTTAAGTGGAAAAGTTACTCGGACTTTTTCTCGTGTTCAAGAACATACAAATAAAAGTTATTACTTTTTTAAATTACAATTTTCTTAAGTAGCGGCTACGTTTTCGATTAGATCGAAGGCTTATTGTAAGTATGTGGCGCAGGCGCTCTGTGAAGCTTAGCTCAAAGATGTATTGCCTTTTACCTTAGAAGAGCTTTGTTTATTTCAGTGTCACATGTCGTTGCGTATTATTATAGCAAATTTTGTTATTTTTATATAGCCTATATGTTGTGATAATTTGTAACGTTTTTTACGGCTCTAGTAGTCCTACGAAAGATACTAATACTATTTTTAATTATTTTTTAAATCTTTATATCTTTTTTCGAGGGCTCTCAAATTTGCTACAGTAATACGTCAACGCAATGATACGTTGAAAAGAACACATCCGACAACTGAATGCGTCACTCCGTATTTTCCCAAGCAGCGCCGTTTGTCTTTAGTCCTCTCTTGGATGGCTGAGTGCACCCCTCTATATTTTAACACGCACCGCTCACGTCTCCGAGAGCTCTGCTACAGTTGCCATAGTGCACCTCATCTTCTCTAGGTCTCACTATTCAGGTTGATAGCATTTTGATTGATTTTATTGGTAGAGTCGACTCGTGCATACGAGACAGATACTATCTCTCTCATTTTTTCCTATCCACCTCACCAAATATTTAATAGAGAAAATTGCACCATTAATCCCCAAACTTGTCCCGTATATGCACATAAATCCATAAGTATCAAAACCGTTTATTTAGATACCCAAACTTGTGAAACCGTTGCAATTAGATCCATAAGCTAGTTTTTTAGTCTGTTTTAGTAATGTGAACTGCGATGTCAACGCCTACATAACATTTTTCTTCTTCTTTCTTACTTTTAATGTGGTAGCTCTCACGTACGTGCATGCAAGGAGAGGTAGAGAGGTGAGAGAGGGAGAGATGACAAGTAGGTCCCACATTAAAAGTAAGAAAAAAGAAAAAATGCCACGTAAGCGCTGATATAGCAGTCCACATTATCAAAACAGTCTAAAAAATCAGCCTATGGGCCTGATTGCAACGGTTTTGTAAGTTTGGATACCTAAATAAGCGGTTTCGATACTTACGGACTTATATGCACATGCGGGACAAATTTAGGGACTAATGATGCACTTTTCTCTTTTTAATACATGTCAAATAGTTGAGATCGTTGAAATATATTGCTTTCTCTATTTTTTATATAAGATGTATATTTTAAATGATCTTGTTTAGAATTTGTAAATATAAGGCGTGCATGCTACTTTTTTTTTTGTCTATCCTTGTTTACTGCACATTTTCTCTTATGTATTTGTAAAAAACTCTCGTAAAATATTCTCACTCATATTTTCGAGATATCAATAATATGGATAGCATGGTCATTTTTATTTTTTAATTTTTTTATAATTTTAAATCTATATGTTAATTTAAAAAAACGGAGGGAGTACCCTGAGGCCAGAGCACCGGGAAAGCTCTGACCTCAGGTGAGTCACAGTAAATTGCTCTCCTAGGTGAACCCCGACCACAGTGATGGCAGTAGCCTCCCAGAGCTGTCATTTTTTTTCACGCATTCCGGTGGAGCATCGACCGGCATCGCATCATCGCACGCACTTCGCTCTGCTTTCCACGGGATTTCGTTCTTTTCATCCCCAACGCACGCACGCACGCAACGCAAGCACAGCACAGCAGAGGCCAAGATCGTAGCGGCCGTTTGCCATCATCCTCGCTCCTCCTCCTCCTCCTCCTGCCGCTGCACCGCTGCCGCCCATGGAGAATTCCGGCTCGCCGCCCGAGCCGCCCGGTGAGCCCCACTCCCCCGCACCTTTGGCGATTCTTTTGTTAGCTCAAAGGCTCAAAGCTGATTGATGGCTGCAACTTTGCCGCGCCAAAAGGAGTACGCGCGGCACCACGTCCCGATAAAGCTGCTTCCTTTCTTTGATGCGCCAGTAGGATGGTTTCTCCTTTCCTTTTCTTTTCTTTTTTTTTTTCCTCGCTCTAGTTTTTTGGTTTGAATCTTGACACGGCCCATTTGCGATTTCGTGGCGAGGAAAAACGGTAGAGAGTGAGATTATTTGAAGGTCGTTGTTGTGGGATGAATCCACTAATGATGGGTTTGACAACGAAAATAAATTTTTAAAGTTGGATTTCAATTATGTTCGAAATATGCTTTTGGACGTCCCATCAAAAGTCCACGGGACCAGGTCTATTGAGGTCGTTCGGGGACTTGGTTCAGCGGCTTTGTGCGGTTTTGATTTTATTGGATCAGGCCCGGTTACCTTATCCGGACAACCCGGTGGAGCTGTTTTAACTCAGGCTTGAGTGGTTTCGTACGGTTTTCATTTCAATTTTTTGGAATTTGTATATTAGACCTGTTTATTGACGATTATAGATTAATCATGCAGGCGATGAAGGTAGGTTATTTTGGATGGACTATTCTTCGTGATGCAGGTTATGGTGGACTGTGGTCGACAATGTGTCGGGACGCGAAATGGCGGTTCGAAGGTCCAGAACGACGAGAAAGTTGCATAGAATGATCGGATTCGAACCTGGGGATCACGAAGATGGTGAGATGACGTGGATGATGAACTTAACTAGCCGAGGATCTGAAGCTCGACAGGCGGTCGAGGGTGGCAAAAACTTAGTGGCAACCAGGTGCGTCCGAAGTGTGTGAAAGAATCTCAGCCATTCAGGAGCAATCTAAGGGTATCAATAATTTTTTGCGAGTTTTCGTCATGCTCTAGAGCTCCTAGTCTATAGAAGGAGGGGAGGGGGTGTCCTCCACCTCACTTGTGCTAGTCGAGGGTTAGGTTTGGGTTTGTTCATGGTGCACTTGTAAGTGCTTTGCTAACTTTGGTGTGGCTTTGTAATACCCCTAAACCAAATTAATAGCGTCGGCGTATTTCGGCTGATAGGTTTTTTCGGGACCTAATCGAGTTGTTCGACAGTAGGGGTGTGTGTAGCTAGCTCACTCCTCTCTTCTCTCTTCGGCGTAAGAACACAAGAACAAACACCAGGTTTTACCCAGGTTCAGGCCCACTGATCGGTTAACAGCCCTAATCCTGCTCAAGCTTCTTGCGATGTGTAAACTGACTATTTTCTATAGTCCGATCTCAGAATCGATCCCCCTTTATAGACGCACCCCCAACCCTTATATACTCGGGCTGGCGTGGGTTACAAAATACTAAACAGTGTGCATTAAATGATCCTGCCACTGTATCCATCATTCCTCCGGTCCTTTAGTCTTCGCCACCATCTTTCTTGCCCCTACTCTGACAACGGGACAGGTTGGATAGGACAGAGCAGCTCGCCTGCCCAGAGCGCCTCTCGGTCAAACCACAGCTGGTGTGAACGGGGCGGCTACGAGGACGGCCATAGTGTAGCTGACATCACTAGCGGTGGGGGCAATCATGCGTCAGACCTCCACCCACTCCGCCAGACCGGCTCCGTTGCATTGAATGATCCGGATTCGGTGTATCCCGAAGAAATCCTTAACAAGGAAGCTTCCTTGCACGTTCGTCCTGTATCCCTGATAGTGGGGCCGGCGCACCCCCTGCTACCCCTGCGTGCAGGTCCATCCGCCTGCTCGCCGAGCGCCATAGGTCCTGGTCGCCCGGCGCCTGGGACCTTGTCGCCCGCCTGCGCGCCGGATCCTGCGCGTCGGACCGCCACGTGGCTGAGACAGACAGCTTGAACTTTACTTTATTTGGGACCAGACCTCGATCCGCTTGGGTCTGATGTTGCTGAGTATGGGACGCTCCCCGAATGGACTCTGGCCCCACATGGCAGCAGAGCGGGAGCACACCCTTGTGTAGAATACACCGACAAGTAGTTACCACCAAATGTTCATCCAAGTTCTTGCCTAGTTCTTGTGTTTGATCTTGTTTCTTTATTGTCTTTATTTGCAACTATTTTATTCGTTTCACCTCCTTCCACTACAGGAAAATGAACTTTTAACGTCGGCCAATTATATTTACGTCGGCCCGGACTAAGCCGACGTAAATAAAGCCATTATTTACGTCGGCCTGGCCGATGTAAACACAACTGGTCAGGCAGCCGTGGAACCAGGTGATGTGGCAGGGGTATTTACATCGGCACGGCCGACGTAAATAACCTCCGACGTAAATAATGGCTCTATTTCCAACATGCGCCGCCGCGTGCCTCGGCCCCGCCCCCGCCCCTACAGCCGCG
>SPJY01006442.1:347253-370293 GCA_005191435.1 Raddia distichophylla
CCAGCCCCCCCCCCTGTCCTCGCCGGCCTCCGCACCTCTTTGCCGCCCTGCTCCGTACGCCGCCGCCGCCATCCTACTCCCCCGCGCTGCCCTCCACCGCTCGCCCACCGCCGTCCTGTTCCCTAGCCTAGCGCACACCGCCTTGCTCCCCAGCTCTGGGTGTGCTGCCCTACTCCGCACGCCGCCGCCGCCGCCCTACTCCCCTGCCTCCTGCGCCCGCCACTACCATACTAGCGACAGGAGGACGAGGTGATGCGTCAATATCTCTCCCGTGTGTGCATACATTGTCTTCATTGTTTATTAGATGGATAATTGTAGGCGATTGGTTTATGTTTAACAGTAGTAGAATTTTTAATTTCTGTCTCTAAAATGCATGATGTAGTCTCGTAGCAAAATTTGATTGTAATTAAATATTATGCCATTATCTGTTATTATACCACAATTAGATATGCAATTAACTGTTATTATGCCACAAATAACCGCTATTTACGTCGGCATGCCGACGTAAATAGCTATTTACGTCGGCTTTTACGCTATTTACGTCGGCTTGTGGCCGACGTAAATAAGCCGGATTCCTGTAGTGTTCGTACTGCTGACCCATGATGCCTTGAGGTTGCTCTTATGGTTTGTGATCTTTCTTGCAACCTTGGCTAGGTTAGAGATTGAGGCCCAGTTCTTTTCAGCTTAACAGCTTAATGGCTTAACAGTTTAACGACTTATCTACGTTTTAAAAAGATATATGCTTTGAGTTTTTTGAGTCCATTTTTTCGCTGTTTTGAAGGTGGGTCCTAACGTTTTAAAAAGCAAGTCAAATGAAATGGATCCGAATCTCGAGACTATCTTGAGAAGCTCTCGAAGTTCAGTGATTTCAGATCAGCTTAAAAGAACAGGGCATTAGTTTCCCACTAGTTGCAAATTAGTCCAGAACTTGTGTTTCCTACTAGTCTAAGAATTTTAGAAACATCTAGACAAATCATTTTTTGACAATGTAAGTGCCAAAAGTTGTCCAACTTTCATATTAAATCATGGAAAAAATTTTAAGCCCATCGGGCGAAACATCTTGGAGCTATCGTATGAAAGTTGGGCCCCATATTTTCTAGATGAGATCCTAGATAGTAGTAGGGCACGAATTTTACTGATTTTTTCAGAAGGAATTTTAATCTAAAATTTGGCTGCAGGCTTCACTACTCATTCACACTTTGGGAGAAAATTTTCCATAATTTTGGACCTCACTAACGCTACGTGCCATTCCTGTGAACAGAAACAACTTTTCTAGAAAGAATATGTTTGCTTTTCGAAAGATTTTTTTTTTTTTGGTGGCAGGGCTATTTAGTCCTATACCTAACCACTTTAACCTATGGTTGTTTTTTGTTTGAAGACCATCAGCCAGGATTGTGGTTGAAAACCCCCCACCGTACCTTCACGTTTCATCTGAAGCCATTTTGGGAGTATACACAATTAGTCGGTGTTCAAGATTTTGAAGGTTGATGAGTTTGAGGAGCATTGTTCCGAAGAATTTCTTGAAGGCTCCCATTCACCTTCCTTTCGCCATAGCTTGGTTCCATATAGAAAAAAATGCATATGGGAGAGAGCTTTGCTGCATCTTCCAACCTTTGGCTAAAGAAAAAAATATGGATTAACCACTCTAAAGAGGAAAATTTAGGGTAGGCTAATATTGCCTAACCTTACCACGTGTAATTTGCCAAAGTCATCTAGTCTCAATTTATCGATCGGATTCTTAACCACACTTAATCAAGCTTAGGCAAATTTGCTAACTTGAATTGGCCAAAGAACTCGCATTGGAGCTATGCAAAGTGTGAAGGCAATGGCCATTGGAGATGAGGGAGGGGAAGGTTGGAGACGCCTTAGCGTGAGGCTCCATAACAACTTGAAAAGGATACAATCAAAGAACCAACCCAATAGCCGTGTGATGGTGAGTAGGATGGCAACAAGGAGATTCATCAACGTGAGAAGGGCATAGGTCCTTCTCCATCTTTGGCCTTGTACATTTTAGCTTAGTGTAGCGTAGCATAGCGTTTTAACAAAATTTATCTTTTTTATATGGAAAAAGTCTATATTCCACCCTGAACTATCACCCTTCGTCTACATACCCCCTGAACTATGAAACTAGTTATTCTGCACATCGAAATCCCGAAACCGGCGCAAATAACCCCCTATAGTGGTTTCGAAGGTGGTTTTACACACATGGCAGATGAGGTGGCAATTAAATCAAATAAAAAAATTAAAACTAAAATAAATCATCTTTCTATCCTCCATCTCATCTTCTTCCTCCTCTCCACCTCGGTTCCCCTCCTCTCCTCCGGCTCCGAGCTCCTCCTCGCCGCTCCCCGCCCCTCCTTGCCCTTCCCCGCCATCCCCTCCCTGCCCCCCATGCCGCCCCCTCCCTGTCGCCCTCTCCCCTCTCGTGAGAGAGAGAGAGAGAGAGAGAGAGAGCGGAGGTGCGGTGAGGGGTGGCGGCGGAGAGGGAGAGGGTGGCGGGGTGGCGGCGCAGCGGCGGTGGGAGGAGGAAAGGGAGGCGGGCGGAGGCCTGCTGCATCGGAGTCGTCACCACTGCCATCGTGCCAAGCCATCCCCGTCGTAGGCTTCTCCTTTCCGGCTGGTGGCCTCCCCTTAGCTTCACCTTCCCCGCCAGCGCGCCGGCACTCCAGCCACCTCTAGGCACCACCCGCTCGACGTCGCCTCCTGGGCACTACACGCTCAACGAGATCGCCGGCAACACGGGGCACCTGTTGTTGCTCAAGTTGTGGTAGCGGGAGGAGGTCAGCCTCGGCCGCCGTGTGTGCACACTCAACCACGGCCGTCGTCACTAGTTGCGTGCTCGTGCTGCCAGCAGCCATGCAACTCCAGGTTTGCTCGTACTGGCGAGCATCGTGGCGGCTGCGACGGGAGCGTGGCGACGCGCACGGGTTGGTGCGGTGCATGCAGGAGCTGCGCATGAAGGGAAGAGAGCGGGAAGAAGAGAGAGAGTGGTGTGAGCGGTGAGAGAAACTGAGGAGAGAGAAGATGAGATGGAGGAAAGAGAAGATGAGATGGTGGAGACCAAATTGCCATCTCAGCCCCATGTGGGCAAAACCGGCCTCAAACCGCTATCAGGTGGTTATTTGCGTCGGTTTTGTGGTTTCAGGGTGCAAAATAGCTGGTTTCGTAGTCTAGGGGTATGTAGGCGAAGGTTGATAGTTTAGGGTGTAATAGACTTTTTCATTTTTATATAGCCTATTTGGTGTATTAATTTGTATTGATTTTTCTCAGTTTTTAGTAGTCCTCTTAAAGATGTTAAAACTATTTTTAAATTATTTTTTATTATATTTAAACCACTTTTTAAAGATCCTAGCTTCGCCTGATCGTCTCCTCAACTCCCTCTCCTTAGCTTTGGTTGCTTTCTAGATCTCCCCCATTCCCCTGTCTCAAGCCAGTTGGCACCTCACAAATGGTTTAAATTTGGAAATTTTTCTCTTTTGAGTGGTGAATCCTAGAATACCACTCTTTGGGATGACATAAGATAGAATTTCTCTTGGCCATACTCTCAACAATGGTTTCAATAATCAAATCGGTGTAGAAAACCACGATTTTAGTAGTAGTAGCATCGAACAAAATGCACTTTCGAAAATTTGAATTCGAGGTCAAAAACATAGTGTATGGTAAAAAAACTGGCAATTTCTCATAAAAAATGAAGCAAAAAAAAAGTGCTCAAGACAAGCTTTGTCACTGTTTTGTCTTACCGGCAGACGGTAGCGAACCAACCGCTCACTACTGGGGATTGAACCGGGATTTAAAAGGTTTTGGAATATTGACGGAACCAGACTTGAACCTAGGACCTCTTGACTTCTTGTGACTCACAATCTCACACCTCACTCTTCTAACTAACTCACCAACATACCTTTTAACCTTTTCAGAAATGAGGCATCAGTACCGATTCATGTCACGAACTGGTACTAATAAGCATGTATGAGTTTCGGTTGGTAACCATCAGTCCCGGTTAGTCGTACCAACCGAGACTAAAGGGTGTGCTGTGACCCAGTAACCGTTGAACCAGGACTAATGTAATCCTCAGTCTTATTTCGTGGCTATCCGGGACTGATGGGTCGGTTAAAAGGCCCGTTTTCTGGTAGTGGTTGGAGGGACACATCGTGTACCACCACACCACATTGTTAGATTTGATATTACATAAGACTGGAAATTTCTTTGTATACTAATTACCAAATCTGCTTGCTTGTAATTGAATTAGATCTATCCTTATACCTCATCGAGTTATATGATAAGATGATTGGGGAACGTCATAGAGATGTGTTGTTGATGGAAAAACCTAAGCTCAAGATGCAATTGCACGTTGGAACGCTTTAAAACGACAAGCTAGAACAGTGGTCAACATGAATGTAGGGAGAAGACATGCGTCCACCATTTGGTCTGCATCTAAACATTGTATGGTCCAACATTGTCGACGAGGACTGTTGATTATCACGACAGTTGATTTATCATATATATCGGTTTAGGATTGAAAAATTAAGCTAAATTAAAATTTAAAAACAGTCACCCGATTGATCAATTTTCAATTGGTTACAGTCGATTTTTAAAAGATAAACGAACAATTTTCGACCATAGATTCAAAAGCTGAAAACAAAATTTGGTTGATCTTTGCAATTATTGAGTAATATCAACTGATTATCGAGTGTAACTGTCGATTATAGACAAACCGACTAATTAAATATCCATCTAAAATTTTGGTACATTCATCGGTAAATCAGTAGGTTTATCCATTTGTTGGCGCTCAAAAGTGCTTTAGGCAAATCAAACGTAGAGTTTTGGGTTCAAAGTGACGGTCAGCATCATATTAGGGTCTGTAGTGTGTAGGGCTGTGCCCAGCCCAGGCCCTACTCCAGCGCTGCAATGCCACCTGCCGATTTTTGAGTTAAACAAACTCATGTCTGCTATGGAGATTTTTGAGTTTGTCAGAAAAATGGACTGTTATCCTAATATTTGTATTGTTTATCGGATCTTTTTAATTGTGTCGGTAACTGTGTCATCGGTTGTAAGAAGTTTTTCAAAGTTGAAATTATTGAAGAACTATTTGAGGTTTACAATGTCTCAAGAAAGGTTAAACAATTTAGCAACTTTATGTTTGATCTCTACAAAATGTTTAAGGGGAAACAATTGTACTATTGTACTTTTATCTTTGGGACTGACTTATCATGAGGCGTCTGAAAGTTATTTATCTCTCAGTCGATTTTCTAGGCCGTTGATCAAACGTCTCTATAGGACATGTAAAAGATCTAATGATAGAATCTAGTTATGTGAAAATCGTCTGAGACTTATTTAAAAATCAGCCCTCTAAGAAGCAACAAATCCATTTATCTTTTTATTGGTAACAATTTCTATAATACAATGAATAGTGTCTTTTAAGTTGATATATAGTAGTTTAGTAGTATAAAAATATTTTGATATTTATGTTAGAGTCCTCCGTTTATAATTTCGCTCTGGCCCCAAAAAAACTTAGGAATAGCCCTGGTAGTGTGCCAACCAATTTGATCCTATGTACAATGGGTAAGAAAAGACGTAATCAACTATTAAGAGGTGACAAGATCCATAAAATATATACAGAATCTATAACACAAGGAAATAGATCCCAACAAGGGTGATAAATGATGAAAATATTGAGTCAAATATAATCTAAACCAGTATATTTGGCAAGATAGAACTATTATCAAGCCAACAATGTCAACAACATAATAGGATAAAGGGTAAACAATCTAGTATAAAGTCAAATAAGTCAACAATAGAGTAGAAAGAGAAGGTAAACAAACTACAAGCTAGTTGATGTGATCAAATAACATGTAGAACGAAAGGATAAACGATCTAACGACTGGTCCTAACGCGACTAGCTGATAGAAAGTATAACCGTATAAAAGAAGATCAAACTTAATTAAGACAGTTCTTAATTGGGGTGTACCTGGACGTCAATTAAAAGGCGATGCACAACAAGTTGATTAGAAATCTAGAATACAACAAAATTACTCTAAACTAGACCTAATGTAAGAAAAACAGATGATATTTAGGGATGAAAACAGGTCGGGTGCTGTCGGGTAGGGATCAACTTGTATCCATATCTATATTTTCTACCGGATGCAGATTCAAATACGGATAGTGTTGGATACAAATTCAAATATAGATTTAGTCGGATACAGTTTAGGATTGAATACGAATACGAAACCAGATTTTTACTGTAATATTTCTAATTGAAAACAACACATTGCAATTTAAAAGGTATGCAATGCAGGTAGGTGTGGTCTTGCATAGAACAGAAACTGACATGCCCATAAAGCTATCCACGTCACAACAACATCTAGGCCAAGCCACACTAGCAACAGTCCATGCTTTGCATCATTATGGAACGAGTTAGTTTAAACCCAGTCCCTTTCTGTATACGGATAATATCTGAATAAGAAATCACCGGATACAGATAATATCCATCGGATCTATAACCTCCAATCCATATCCATATCCGCATCCGTTTAAAAATCTGGATAATTATCAGTATATGTTTCCGTTTGAATACAAAAATGGGTTCCAAATCAATAAAAAATGAATACGAATCCGGATTCGGATGGATCTGATCCGTTTTCACCCCTAATGATATTGAAAAGGTAGATTTATTGGTTGATTGCCATTCTTTACACGGCCTCAAAGCCGCTTTATACATGGGCACAACCGACAAAATGTTATCGTGTTTGACATGGAATTATAATGATGTATTTCTATTTTATCTCTAATTTTGACACACTCTCCTAATTTGGACTCTTGCTGTCACCTTCCTTTTCGGTCTTACTCTGGCCCAAACACGGCTCAATCTTTGTATCTTTCTTCCAAACAACGATATTGGCCCAATTTTTTTTGGTGTTAACAACATTATATTATAATTTGGAAAATAAAATTCACGGGTAAGCCATCTGTCGAATCAATGAACTTTTGGAAGATGAATGCTCCTCAACTATGCCTGTAACAAGGTAGCAACACCTTTGGATGTAACCGTCCCTGGACCAAGCTAAAAACACAAAAAGATGTTTCTGTCAGAATTAAAACTTCAACACTCCTCTAACATGTCACGAGCCGCAACGATGCATTTCACCGTCGGTCTCTATTAGTAAAGTGCAACTGCCTTCACCCTCCTATTCCCAAACAACAACAAACAAGGATTGCATCCATGGGGTTGCAATTGATAACGACTAGATATAGATCGGAGATATTATATTAGATCTTATCATACGTAATACTCATGCATAGAAGAATTATCACATAAATTCAATGGAGTCACACAAACACGTCGTCGAAGTTCTTGCTCAGTGACTGCAAGGTCACACGACATGACTGCTTCTTCCAATTGACTCGAGATCCCTATGTTTGCAAAACAAATGAAATTCTTAATTTAGCTACAAGTTCAATGTTAATCAAGAGCGAGATATGATACATATTCGAGTATCTCAAAGCGGCAGTGACTCAAGGAAAAGTATCAAGATATAAAGTGTCTCATCAAAATATCGATCAAGGGAGCAAGTGGGCTCGAAGTATTAGAAGTCATTCATAATATTGAATATTAGGCACCGGAAAAAAAACACATTAACCTAGTGCTGTCGAAAATAGCCCATAAAGATAACATATCAACCCAATGCTCTCGAAATAGACGTGACAATCATGTGACATTATAATCAAATTTGAAGATGTCACTTATCCAAGATAAAGCAATCCAAAAGTAAAAAATTCCAGTAATCATATGTGGATTTCTTGGGTTGCAATGTAGTAACACAATAGAAAAAATATCCCAATGATCAACCATCATGGAAAAGCACTAGGAGTATAAGGAGCAATAACATGGAGAATATTTATACTGCATTCACCATGTAGATAGTTTCATCTTTCTCTCCTATTAAAATATACAGAAGCAATTATAGTGATTTTTGTAAGTAATATTATAGATATTTTAATTTTGGATCTAACTATTGTGTTCAATGTAAATGGAATCTAACAAATTTTATTTAATAGTGTGCGGGTCATCGTAGTTTCTCTCTTCCAAATATTCCTAATATGTAGCTAATGATACCATCCATTTGACATCGCTGAATTGTGGGTTCATATATTGAAATCGTTTGCACCAGGAATAGAGATTGTCATTCGGCCTTGCAAGAGTGGTTGTCGCTTTGGAGAAGGAGAGATTGCAAATCGTGAAGGATGCTACATGATTCAAGTTGACACATGTGTCATATTCATACTCGACATTATCCGATAATATACATATTTTTAAAAAGTCCATATTTATATTTAATATTATTCGTCTACATATCCGATAATATCCATGTCTATATCTGTACCAGACACTATTTGTATACGTATCCATATCCATATTCTTAAAAAAAAAAGTTATGGATCTGTATCTATATCGGACACTATTCTAGGGTATCCATTTTTTTCACAACCTGCCAACCAACCAAACAGCTCAGTATTTGATCCTAGGATGCGGTCATCTTACATTCTTACTTACCCTGGGTGCCTCCCGCGGGAGACAGAAACAGGCACGGCAAAGCTCGGCCAATTGCCTTGTTTTTATCCCGGTTGCCCATGGCAGGCGCCAGGCAGGCAGGGGTCAGGGGTGGCAGCCGTGTTTGTTCCCCTTCGGAGCTTTTGTGTCATCCGACCCTGACAGGGGATGCCTCATGCCTTCCTTCCCTGCCACCGCCACCACCACCACCACCCGTCTCGGCTTGCCTCCCCCTCCCCCTCCCCCTCCTCCCTCGCGCTGTCCAGTGTCCACCACAGCGACCAGCAGGAGCAGGAGCAGGAGCACACGCACAGGGCACGGCGCCGCCTGCCACCTCTGCGGTGCCTGCTGTGCTCTGCGCTGCGTGTGCACGCTTTTCTTGGCCTCTCGCCCCACGCCTCCTCCATGCCTTGAGCACACATTACACGCGCCCTCTTCCTCCTCTTCTTGCTCCAAGACCTTCTTCCCTTGTCACGCTCGGGTTTGGCGTAGCAATGGAGGCACCTCCGGCTTCCCCCTCCCTGCTGCAGATGCTGCTGGTGGCGGTGCTGCTCGCCGCCTCCCCCTCCGGCGCACTCCTCTCCCCCAAGGGTGTCAACCCTGAAGGTTTCTTTCGTTACTTCTCTCTCTCTCTCTTTCTTTCTTCCTCCTCTGCTCCGCTTGCTGCGGACCAGTGTTGGCTCTGAGCTCTGAGGTTCTTGGTTCGATCGGACCAAGAATCCCATTGCCGAACATCAGAGTTCAGAGTTCAGAGTTCAGTGCTGGCTCTGAACTCTGGAAGTTCTTGGTTTGATCGGACCAAGGATTGTGCTGCTGCGTGCTGATTTCTTTTTATATATTTCTGGAACGGGTTGCAGTGCAGGCTCTGTTCGCGATCAAGAACCTCCTCAAGGACCCCCAGGACGTGCTCAAGAGCTGGGACCCCAACTCCGTCGACCCCTGCAGCTGGAGCATGATCACCTGCTCGCAGGAGTCCTCCGTCACTCACCTGTAAGCCCAGCTGCTGCTACATATGTCGAAGCTGCCATCAAGTTCTCTTTCCTCCTGCTCTCATCCTTGCTCGTTGCTCGTCTGACATGTTTTGGCAGGGAAGCTCCAAGCCAGCATCTTTCTGGCCTGCTCGCCCCAAGCATAGCGAACCTGACCAATCTTGAGACAGTGTGAGTGTTCTCTCATGGACAGAGTCGCCATTACCAGCTTTGAATTCTGTTCTTTTTTTTTTTCATTTTGGCTGGGAGGTTATTAACGTTGTTCTTGCTGCAGCCTTCTGCAGAACAACGACATAACCGGGCAAATCCCAGCAGAGATTGGCAAGCTATCAAATCTCAAGACGCTTGACCTCTCCAGCAACCACTTCTATGGCGAAATCCCCGGCTCCGTGGGCCACCTCGAAAGCCTCCAGTACCTGTGAGTGGAGTGTGCAAACCTCTTCCTGGGCCTTTCCATTTCAGAGCTCATGTGCTAGTGTATACGTAGTTGCTGTTGTTCATTTCCCATGTTAAGTTGGAGCATACTGTAATTTGATCAGGAGGCTCAACAACAACACCCTGTCTGGTCCATTTCCGTCCGTATCAGCTAATTTATCAAACCTTATTTTCCTGTGAGTAGTCGCTATCTTGTGTTCTTGCTACGGTTTCTTTTGGTTTGGTTTGCACTCACTGTGCACCTGATGTCTTGCAGAGATTTATCATATAACAATCTGAGTGGCCCGATATCGGGATCCTTGGCAAGAACATACAAGTAAGGCTCCAGTTTTCTGAGTTTGTTTTTCTTTGAACAAGCATAACTCTTGCCATGGAAGCATGCAGCTTGTAGCAATCAGTGGGTTCAGGGTTGTTCTGCTGTTGTTTCTCTTGCAGCATAGTCGGAAATCCTCTCATCTGTGATGCGAATATGGAACAAGATTGCTACGGGACTGTACCAATGCCGGTGTCGTACAACCTGAGCTCACAGGGCACTCTCCCGCTGGCGAAAGCTAAAACTCACAAGTTTGCAGCTGCATTTGGTTCCACAATTGGTTGCATGAGCCTCCTTTTCGTTGCTGCTGCATCCTTTTTCTGGTGGAGGCAGCGTCGAAACCGGCAGATCCTCTTCGACGTTGACGGTTAGTTACACTTCAGAGGTTAATCGCAGTTCAATTTTGACTCCTGATGAAGTAAATGTTAACTGATGAAACACTTTCTGTGATTGGAATGCACTGTCTATGGCAGACCAACACATTGAAAATGTTAGTCTTGGAAACGTGAAGAGGTTTCAGTTCAGGGAGCTGCAAGCTGCAACAGATAATTTCAGCAGCAAGAACATCCTAGGAAAAGGCGGCTTCGGAAACGTTTACAGGGGTAAGCTTCCTGATGGAACTCTTGTGGCTGTGAAAAGACTGAAAGACGGCAACGCTGCGGGTGGCGAGTTGCAATTCCAGACTGAAGTTGAAATGATCAGTTTGGCATTGCACCGGAACCTCCTCAGGCTTTACGGGTTCTGCATGACTGCCACAGAGAGGCTACTAGTCTATCCTTACATGTCAAATGGAAGCGTTGCTTCGCGTCTGAAAGGTCAGTATCTCAGTTACAATAAGCTCCATGTTTTAATAAAATAATGTCCTCAGTGCTCTTCACAAATTAAGCAGGATCGATCCTTTATGCTACGAACCTAATTGTAGGGCAGAATATGTTCTTTCTTAACTTTATGATCATATTGTGGCAAAAAAGAATGGTGTAGAATTGTGAGTTGCAATCCAGCAGACCGAACATGAGAACATGGAATTGGATTCTTCCCTCCTTTTGTTTGTTTGGACAAAGATTTATCACAGAGCATATGATTCTTATCAAACCCAATCTTCACTTTATTCCAGGAAAGCCACCATTGGACTGGATCACCAGGAAGAGGATAGCCCTTGGAGCAGCAAGGGGCCTACTGTACCTGCATGAGCAGTGTGACCCCAAGATCATCCACAGGGACGTCAAGGCTGCCAACGTCCTTCTGGATGACTACTGCGAGGCGATCGTCGGCGACTTCGGGCTCGCAAAGCTCCTCGACCACCGGGAGTCGCATGTCACCACGGCGGTGCGGGGCACCGTTGGCCACATTGCACCTGAGTACCTCTCCACCGGGCAGTCTTCAGATAAAACCGACGTCTTCGGCTTCGGCATCCTCCTGCTGGAGCTGATCACCGGCCAAACAGCGCTGGAGTTCGGCAAGTCCTCAAATCAGAAGGGAGCCATGCTGGACTGGGTAAGTAGTAGTGTAGTACTATAACCTTCTTGATAAAAAAATACTGTGCAATTTACCTTGTACAAACCAATCAACTCACCAAGATTCACATATGAAAAAACACTGTCTAACTTGATTATCTGAAAAATCCGTCAAAGATTCAGATACGAGAAGTACTATGTCTAATCTGCCTATCTGAAAAACTCATAAGGATTCAGACATGAAAAGGCACTGTATGCCTGTGTCTAACCTGCTCATCTGAAAACTGCCACACCTTGACGACGAATGGAGCCGAAGGCAATTCATGGCACTGTTTGTTGATCAGGTGAAGAAGATGCACCAGGAGAAGAAGCTGGACGTGCTGGTGGACAAAGGGCTGAGGAGCAGCTACGACAGGATCGAGCTGGAGGAGATGGTGCAGGTGGCGCTGCTGTGCACCCAGTACCTCCCGGGCCACCGGCCCAGGATGTCGGAGGTGGTCCGCATGCTGGAGGGCGACGGGCTCGCGGAGCGGTGGGAGGCGTCGCAGCGCGCCGACTCGCACAAGTTCGCCGTGCCGGAATTCACCTTCAGCCGCTGCTACTCCGACCTCACCGACGACTCGTCGCTGCTCGTGCAGGCCGTCGAGCTCTCCGGACCAAGATGACACGAGCAACTTGGCGTCAGGCGATGGGAGCATGAGCAGCAGCAGCTGTACCGTACAGCGTGAGACTGAGACCCAACCCTATGTAGATTGTCAGGATAACTAATCCATACTGAAGTAACTAAACTAGTGATGTATATCTTAGATGAGCTGTACAAACAAGGGCACAAGGCTTGTGCTAATAATACTAATATTACAGGTGTGGTAGTTGAACCAATAATAGGTGGTTGTAACAAGGAGCTTCTGTTGAAGCTGCAAGGTTTTGCTTTGGTTGGCTAGTGGTATGTTCTTTTGATCGTCTCTTTCTGCTTTTCTTGCATTTTCAGAGTATAGCAGGTGCTCATATCTTATCAAAATCCATTGTTGATGTGTACATAAAAGGTTGAACACATGATAATATCTTCTCCATATGGACAAACATTTTTTTTTAGTTTGATGACAATATGCATATACCAGTACAGTAGCCTTGGCAAAACGCCCTTATTTTTAGGACAACCATTAACCATCAAAAGAACAGGCAAAAACACAAAGTTTCTTCATCTTATGTGTTCACAAATCTGCAGTTCTTCCGGACCTCACCACCTTCAGGGTTGGTGATATTGCCCATCTTGACCATGGAATCGGAGAACTGCTTGAAGAACGCGACTGCGTCGGCCCAGTACTTGTTGACGGTGTCGGCTGTCGAATACCCAACAACACTTGACCACATCTCCTGGTCGGAGTTCAGGAGGCCCTCACCCTTGATGAGTGTCTCGAAGTAGGCGTTGTCGAAGGTTGAGGAAGTGTGGCTGTCCATGGCACTGATGTTGTCGTCACCACCATCCAAGGGGCAGACCTCCTTCAGCTTGCTGAGGTAGGACTCAGACGCGGGGTTGTACTTGGATGTCATCTCGAAGTCACCGTATACCCTATCCCGGAAGTTCGCACACCTGGCAAATCCGATTGTGTGGGATCCTTGAATGGAAATGTTATATATCTAGTTAGTAGTATTCGTCTTAAGGACATAACCAATGAAACAATGCACCCAATAACCAAACACACACCAGAATTCAGAAGGTACTCACAGAATAACAATCTCATGTTTAATTTACCAAAGTAACAGTTCTCAAACTAATATACTATCATACTTCACTGGCTTAAGAGTATCTGCACACCCTATTTCTTATAGAATATCATTGCCACGTTGGTTAATCTGGATCGAGCTACTGAGTATAATGTAAAGCTGTCAAAAGAGAGGAACATACCAACGAGGGCTACCATGTCAGTAGCGTCAAGGCCCTTCTGCCAGAACTTGGAAATAAGGGTGAGGAGACCCTGCTGAGCTGTGGGGATATCACTGTTAGCCAGCTCCAGGCTTGCCTTCTTGGAGTCCAACCTTCCTACTGGGACATCCCAGTAAGGCCCACCTACCTGCAAGAATTTTTCCCTTGTTGCAACTAATATGGAATTTGTACTGTTTTGTTTGAAAAATGAGCTTGTGCTGTTACTTTGATTTCACGTAAGCCTAGATACCAGGGTATGCTGGTAACCACACAGTATCTAATAGTACAGAAAGTTTTATCACAACAATGTTTGTTTCTTAATTTCCAAGAATTAGCAAGCCACATGTGGAGCTGATGGAAGTAAAAATACGCATGAATGCTTTCATGATGTCACTGTGGAAGGATCAGAAATATGAAGTCTGGACGTTAGGTTTGATTTGATTTACCAGGATAACTGCATCCCTTGCCGCAATGGCAAGCAAGTCTGCGCAGGAAACTGTTCCAGGGCACTCTGCTTCCAGCTTCTGCTTGATCTTGTCAACCAGGTCAAATCCCTTCAGCGAGTTGACGTTTTGGTCTGCCTGCTTCTCCCCGATCATAGTTGCAGTGTCGTCGAGCAACACAGATCCATCACAGCCCTGCAACAAATGTCCAGAAAAAGCTCAATACTGCTCCTGGATATGCAAGCCCATTCAAGCGTGTGGATTAACAAACCAGGTAAGCGTCTGGTGCAAATAAGAAAAGGTGTAACCAACCTGGACGAAGCAGTCGTGGAAATGGAGGCGAAGCATCAAAGCAGCATTGCGCGTGTCGGCGCGCACTGCGCACTCCATCTCTGCCCGGACGACGTGCTCGACATTCGGGCATGTCTTGGAGTAGTGCTCCAAGCTCAGGCTTGTAGAGTCCTGAGCCAACAGCAATGGCACTGCCACGAGAAAACAAGCCATGCAGAGACCAAACACCGTCCTGAAGTACGCAGCTGCAGCCATTCTTACCAAGCTCAAGCTGCCCTCCACCAATCCGGGTGTGTTTCTTGGCAAGCTTCATGCTCTGCATGGGATTTAAATAGCAAAGTGAGACAAGGGTATGTGGAAACAGTGAGATATATGGGTCAAGAGGGAGATGAACTAACACTGATGTGGTTGGTGGACCAAGCAAGCAGAAAGGATCACACTGCTGGGTCAAAGGCTCTCCCCCCGTGCTAGTGTTTGGTGGCTTTGGGTTCACCAATCTTGGAAAATCTTCAGAGCTGCCCAGTCTGGTGCATCAAAGTTCTATTCTTGCATGCATGTTATGCTATCATGTGGATGTTTCCATTCCATTGCTGCCATTGGCAAAAGAAATTCAGAGCTACAGGTGTTCGATGCTAGATTAGAAACTGCTCATTAAAGTCTCACATTTGGCTTGTCTAACTGAAAAAACTCATATTCCTTGGTTAGACCAGCTTCCCACGAACACAAGCTGAGTTGGAAACCAAAATACTCATGTATACATCACTGTGGTTGTATGCAGAAACAGGGACATTTCTTCCTTTAGAACAGATAGAAGCCAATAGATGTCTATGCCAACTTGCCAAGTCTCAAAGCCACAAATGGTATCTCACATAGAGTCTTTATCTGATGAGTTTTCTATAGTTGTCACCATCTGCTACAATGCCTTGATCGTGGGGCCCATTCTTCAGTTGCAGAGACTTGGCAGCTCAGCAGTCACCACCTCTACAGAACTGATGTATACACACACACACTCATAAAAATGGAATAAAGAATGATTTGAGGAGAAAAAATATCTTTCTGCTTTTCCCTGCATAGATAGAACAACTGGTGGGGCAGGAAGATTAATTATAATCAATCATGTTACTGTTTTTCCTTCCTTTATGATATCCAATATACTAGGCCTGGCATAAGTAACTTGTGTTACAGATGTAAGGCTACATACAACCAAATACGCTCTCTGATCCAGTTATCATGTTGCACTCTAGTTTTGAGTTTTTGTTGAAAATTTTGTGAAAGCATTTAGAATATCTAGGATTCTAGTCATTGACAAGATAAATATAACAGAATTTCATGCGCAGTTCCGAGTTAACCATGTATACTTTCATAAATATAAAGGAAAAATGCAATATCACTATTGTTAGCAATATATTATATCTTGTATAATGTTTTGCGTAAAACATAATTAAGCCACAGCACGAGCAAACACAATCCAGTGATCCACTAATGCAGTATCTGACTCAAATTGCACTGGGCACTAGGAATACTCCTTTATTTCGGATGAGCTACATAAAACAAAGTGTACTCTTGCAGTGTTTTTTTTCTTGCAGATATAGTGCAAAAGGCTGTTAATAGTGTGACATGGCTAGCAAGAACACATAACTTACAGAAGATTCCAAGCTAGGGATGGAAAGAAGAAAGGTTATATATATTGAATCAGGGAGATGCAATAGCAATCCCTTAATCTGTCAGCAAATGGCCATAGGTGGAACAAGCAAGACCACTGCACTGCCCATCTTGTTAGATATTTGCAGATCAATAGTGCGGCGAAGAAACTATCTAGTGACATGGCGGGGCACTTTGGAACTTTTCCCATGTATCTCCACTTGCTACCTCACACTCATGGTTCCAAAAGCTGAACGGCTAAGAAGGTGCCAATGAATGGCACAAAACCTCATGCTTTGGAATCCAAAAGAATCCACCCTCTTCTCTTTAGCTAAAGAGTGCGCAAAGAAAGAGGTAGCATCTTCCTCCGGTCCTTCACATCCTTTATACCGCAGTGGCTCCCAATTCTCTCTGCATTTAGGTTTAGCCCAGTCCAAGGAACATCAACTGCATCATTCAGGAGCATTCCTAGGCTGATACCAGACATATTGTCAAGGAATACACCTGCATCAGCAACTGTTCACCTTATCTGTCCTGGTGAATCTAGGTGCCAGAGGATTAACAAATTTAAGGCAGCAGCTAAGAACCCAGGTCCAGGCCTTATGACTGAAAACATGCAGAATGCTTTGGCTAAAAAGTCTTGACATCAGCACAAATCAGGTTTGGGTGAAACAACACACATACTCTCTCTCCCCCCTTTTCCAGGTGCACCAAACCAAATTGCATCAAATCTTTATCTGACAGCGATGCACAGTCTGAGGATTGGTCTTGGTGCAAAAGAAGGAAGCAGAAACATTCAAAGCCAACCGCAAGATTGGAGCACAGCATTCCTTGCGAGCAAGAATGACGCCAAGTGTCACTACCTGGATTCTGCTGCCACCCTACTAGTACTCTGCACTGAACTTGCAGCATCGCTGACTTTCCTCACAGTCACACTGCAGGCAGTGCAAGAAAACAATGAGAGCCAGGAAAGGCAGAGGAACAGGAGAAGATGTATACACACACCTAGAGGAAAGCAGCAGCTAACTGCAACCCATAGTCCACTACTGACTTCACTCGCATGGTATAAGTGGTGCAAGCCACAAGGTCTCTTCGTTCATGAATTACAGTTTCAGTGGCAGTGTTTATGAGCAGGAGGTTGGAGGAGGAGAGGGGAGCTGCCCATGGGCCAGACCGTGCGATGGATGCCGTGCGGCGCCAAGCGTGGTGTACTGCCGCGCCGACGCTGCATACCTCTGCGCATCTTGCGACGCGCGGGTGCATGCCGCCAATCGCGTGGCCTCGCGCCATGAACGTGTGCTCGTCTGCGAGGCCTGTGAGCGTGCGCCTGCAGTGCTGGCATGCCGTGCAGACGCTGCGGCGCTGTGCGCTGCCTGTGACGCACAGGTGCACTCTGCAAACCCGCTCGCTGGGAGGCACCAGCGTGTGCCTGTGGTGCCACTCCTGGCCGCAGCCATTCCTGCTGCCTCTGTGCTCGCTGAGGCAGCAGCTACTACCACCATATTCGGTGACAAGGAAGAGGAGGTGGACTCTTGGTTGGTGATCAGCAAAGATTCTGACAATCACCACTGCAGCAGCAACAATAATTACAATAACATGTACTATGGAGAAGTAGATGAGTACTCTGATCTTGTTGGGTACAATTCATACTACGACAATCACATTGACAGCATCCAACAGCAGTATAGGATGCAAGAACAACAGCAGCAGGAGATGCAAAAGGAGTTTGCAGAGAAGGAAGGGAGCGAGTGTGTAGTACCTTCTCAGGTCGCTATGCTGAGTGACCAGCAGCAGAGTGGCTATGGAGTTGTAGGGGCTGATCAGGCTGCTTCCATGTCTGCGGGGTTCTGTGCTTATACAGATTCCATCAGCAACACTGTGAGTTCATCTAGTACTATTACATGTCATGTTGTCTTGTGTGATTTAGATTTATACTACTTCAAGTGAAATACCATCCTCCAAATAAAAAAAAGATAATTCTCCAACAAAATAACAAGATAGGTTGAAGTTAAAAAACTGGATATTTAGAGTTCTCACTTTCATATGTTCTTTCTTCGACTGTTTCTTCTTCTAGACAAAGAACTTTAGGTCGATGGCCTCCAAAATTGAGCTGCTGTAAAAGCCACTTGAAAAGCACATGGTTCATCTCTAGACAAATTAATTGAATTTGACGGGTTCATGTACTTCTAAACAGTAAACATAGATCATCCAAGATAACTAACCAATTTAAGTACCATCTTGTATGCAAAGCATCAAATTTTTTTGGCAACTATAGCTATGATCACTGTTTACCAACCTTTTCTATACGTGCCAGTCACTACATGAAAGTATACAAGCCATCAGTACTTCATTCGAGATTTGATAATTAGTAAGTATAATGCACATTTTACACAATTCACATTACAATTTTACTTTACAACAGTAAAAATGCTAGGAAATGTGTATGTGTAAAATTGAATTAAACCCATCTACATATCATTGCAGGGTATATGACTCCTGCAATCTCCTTATGATTCGCATATATGATAAATCAGTGACCATTTGCCAATTCCATCTCAGATATCTTTCTCATCAATGGAGGTGGGTATAGTACCAGACAGCACAGTGATAGATATGCCAAACACCAGCATCCTGGCACCTGTTGGAGCCATCAATCTCTTCTCAGGTCCTTCACTTCAGATGCTACACTTCAGCGACAGAGAGGCTAGGGTCCTCAGGTACAAGGAGAAGAAGAAAACCAGAAAGTTTGAGAAGACCATACGTTATGCAACAAGAAAGGCGTACGCTGAAGCACGGCCAAGGATCAAGGGCCGCTTTGCCAAAAGATCAGATCTGGAAATTGAAGTGGACCAGATGGTATCATCTGCAGCTCTATCTGATGGCAGCTACAGTACTGTTCCATGGTTCTGAGTGGATAAATGAGACAATGTCTTATATGCAGATGGACTTACCTGAGTGATAAGGTCCAGCGCAGGTAGTTCTAGCCTTGTAGGAAATTTGTGTTCTGAATAATAGTGTTTATCTACTACATAATTGATCATGTACCTTGATATTTAAGTTTTTCTTTGTAATATCAGATAGCAGATATATGTTATTAGCACTTGCTTAGTCACTTCAATATTTTTAAGTGAAAAAAGAGCAGCATAATAAGAAAGGACATAAATATGGGCATAGATAACAGTGGGGTGCATTGGATTACCAGCAAATGCAGTAACAATGCTAAAAAAGAGAACCATGACTTTGGGTAGCAATATGGTTGCATCACACAACTGGAAACGGAACCATGACTTTGGGTTAGCAATATGGTTGCATCACACACAACTGGAACATATATCTAGTTTAATTCCATCCTACAGAAAACGCTGTTTTGTCTACGTTGAATGGAACAAAATCTTGTTTCCTTATTAAATGATGGATGAAAGACTACAATTACTATCATCTTATAAGGTTGGAGTTTCATTAGAGATATAGTACAATAGATGAAGCGATGGTGTTACTCACCACTTTATTCAGCAGCTGCTAGTACTGTTGCAGTCCCCCAAATCATTCTGGACAAAAAGAAAAACATTGACAACTGACAAAGAGCTTGCCGGTCCTTTATCTGTGAGAATCATATCTTTACAGCATGGCCCAGTGCTTCTTCATTCACTATACCATGTGCTATTAGTTACCAATAAGTCGAATATAGGTTTCAGGGTCTAGGGACACTGCCTGATAGATACACCATTGTGGTGAAGTCATATAAAAATCCTAAACCTTTCAAAAAACCTCCATACTATCTCCTGGATGAAGCGAGCATAAATCAGAAAGCTCTTTCTCATTCTCAGTGCGTGCCCCTTTCCTTTCACTAGCAACTAGTGCATGAAGCTCAGCAACTTTAGTTCCTATATACAAGATGGAGCGGGTTCACCAAGTATCTGAGGCATCTCAGCACACAAACCTGCTATACAGCTAGTCATCTTAGGAATAACTCAATTGTGTAGCATCACAGACAATTTCAGCTAAGTCAGCACATATTCAACTATCAAGGACCATCTTAATCTCAGATCCCTGAGACTGCAATATAACCTGAGCCAAAAGTAAAACTCTAAGCCTCTAAGGTGTTCTTTAGAACTTATTTACTATCCAATTTCGCGTCAAGTACCTTCCTTGGATTGGAAAACAGAGAAATAGGATTCCTCGGCAGTAGTTCAGCGGCACCTATCCCTAGACCATCCCCTCACAACCGATTCCTATCCCTAGACCATCCCCTCACAACCGATTCAATAGCAGCTATTTGATTTGTTTCGAAACCCATTCCTGTTCTTGGGCCATCCGTAGCCGTTGCCATTGTAGGAATCAGTTCAGATGTACGAATCCCGTAGAGGCCACCGTAGAGAAGCCTTGGGAGCAGTATCTCCAGAACTTCAAGAGCTCGCCGAGGTGGCCTCGAGAGTTGGGTCCAGCTCGTTTGATTTGTTTTAGAGTTTTGAGCCTTCAAGATTAGAAAAACCAAAACGTTTTTTACTTTGAAAACAGAGGTAAGAAAATAAGAAGATAAAGAGATAAGTAGATAAGCTGTAAAGAACACAAACAAAGAGCAAAAAGGAAGAACACAATGTTTTTGTGCTTGACTCCAGCAGCACCATAAACCACCTAAGCACGTAAGAGATACGAGCCCAAAATTTGACAGAAACTGCCACGTGCACACTTTATTATGAGCTGAGGGTTACATAATGTCACCATGTGACATTCTCTTAACCCAACCCATCAACATCAATTACAATATCAAAGGCCACGGTTAGAACCATTCTAAAGCTGGATAGAACTTATGATTAAGTGATTACAGATTTGCTTTCTCTTGTTTATTTTTTGCTTTTAACATCAATGATTGAACCAAAAATGAATATTCAAGACCGAGATGATCAAACTGGTTAATGCATGAATTTTTTCCTTTATCTAAGTTGATCAGGATTTTGGGTTGAAATTCACAAAAAATCAATTAGTTGACCAGGATTAAAGGATGGATTTAACCACGTTCTATCCAATTTTGAAATAGATCCAACAAAGGCATTTACATAATGTTATGTTACATGATACAAATACCAAACACTTGAACAGTCTGCCCTTCAATTCTCCATAGCATTGCAATTTCAGGAGCCAGCTCATGGCATATGTATCTACCCGTGCCCTTTGTATCAAGACATGAACATGGGGCCTGACATGAAAATGGGGCCTAGCCGCCTGACGAGAAAATTGTGTATATGCCACCGCGCACAGTGGCGTTCGTCAAAATGCCACCCCGCACAATGGCGTCATTAAAATACCACTGATAAGATTGGGTTAGCCGGCTAAATACCATTTTGCCTTTTTTTTTTAGACATTTCTCCACATTTTTTATCATTTCTCCATTTATGTTCTTCACCACTTCATCTTCTTCGGCCCAACCTCGCCGCCACGAGCTCCACATCGCCGCCACGCAGCCGCATCGCCGCCACGCCGCCTCACGGACGACACGCTGCCGCCGCCGCGCACGCCGCCGCCGCCGCGAGCTTCCCGCCCCGCCCGAGCTCACCGATGACGCCGCTCCGCCGTGCCAGGGAACCACATCGCCGAGTGCCACCACCCTGAATCGAAGCCGCCCAAGCTCACCCGAGCCGCGCCGCCCTCAGCTGGAGGGCCCCGTGCCGTCACAGCCTCGTGCCACCTCCCTTCCTCTTCTTGCGCCGACCCCGCCGTCCTGCTCGCGCTGGAGCGCCGTCATCCACGACGCCGACGCCAACGACGCCACGAGCTCCCCACCGCCGCCACCACGAGCTCCACGACGCCAACGCCATGGCCACGCTCCTCCTCGTCCCGAGCTCCGCGCCAGGAGGTCCACACCGGAGACAAGGAAGAAGATGTGAAAATGTGGAGAAATGCTTGCAAAATGAAGAAAATGTGGAAAAATGTCTTAAAAATGAGAAAAATGGCATATAGCCAGCTAACCCAACCTTATGAGTGGCATTTTGATGACGCCATTGTGCGGGGTGGCATTTTGACGAACGCCACTGTGCGCGGTGGCATATACACAATTTTCTCCCGACTGACACCATGGAAAATTGGAAAGAACAAAGAACTCGGTTAAAGCTCTTAGGAAAGGAGGAACTTGTGAAAATCCCCTACTACTGGAGGAGGAAATGGAGTATGGAGACACGAATTATTAACCTGATAAATCTAAACTACAAACTTCCCCCAAATTCCAGTAATTTGGGGCAACAAAATCCTCCCTAGCGCATGCCAAGATCAACATTAGCATGCTCCACCTAAAAACTAACTTTACTAAACGAAATGCATACAGCAGTGCAGACATGATCTCGACGCAAAACCAACCTAGAAACATTCATGAAAAAATCATGGCACTATTCTTGTTTCTTGATACGGAAAGTGAGGAACTAGTATGAACACGCAACGCGGGTAAGGCGCGTGCGGGCAGCGTGTACCTCATCCTCAGCACGGACGGAGCAGTTGAGGGCGAATGGACGGGCGGAGAGGGGAGACGCGCGGCGGCGGCCGGGAACCGCCGGCGACGGCGCGGTCTCTGTCCAACTCTTCCTCCGGAGCGGCCCGCGCAGCGCAGGACAGAAAGTTTGTTGCAAATCAGCTGCATTGAAGGGCCACGGCGACGGCGGTGTCGGCGTTTGGAGGATCGGCGGCGAGGGGCACCGCCGCTTGGATGGGGATGCTATGCCTACGCAGGCGACGACTGCACTGACAGTAGGGCTTGTGGACTGAAGAGGATCTCGAATTTATTACTGTAGTAGCATTAATTTAAATCGAAATTAAAAAAATATTAGCCCGTTTAAAAAAATTAAAAAAATAGCATCCTGGCGCCCACTGGACGGGCGACTGATTATAAAACGCCCGTCCAGCAGGCGCTGTTTAAATAGCGCCCGTCCAGATAGCATACATTATACGAAGTTATACGAGAAAACCTGACCGGGGTGTGATCCGCAGTGGTTGAGCGGTGAGCACGCCGTCAATGAT
>SPJY01006442.1:384551-434057 GCA_005191435.1 Raddia distichophylla
AATTTCAACATAAAATGATTAAAGAAAGCTCTTAATAATATTAATATTTCTAATGTAAACCTCCCTACTCATCTTCTTTTAAGATCCACGGCTAGCTATCCCTTCTATTAGAGGTGGCCAAACGGGCCGGGCTAACAAGGCCGAACCGGGCCGGCCCGCACTGTTCACCGAACCAAACTTGGGCCGAGGCCTCGTCCCGTCGGGTCGGCCCGATTCGTATAGTGACGGACCGGCCCGGTTCGGTTCATCACTGTATCATATTTATGTAATTAAATATATTCATTTATATATATTTCTAATGATATATAATGTATTTACGCAATTTATAGTGTATATTTGTGAAATATAGTGGTTTTTTCTTAATTTATTTAGATATTTTTAATTAAAATGAAGCAGCCCATATAAAACCGGGTTAGTCCGGTTCGGTTGGTTCGCATAGTAACGGAGCAACCGGACCTGAACCGGGCCGGTTGGCTAGGTCTGGGAGCGGCCTGTTGATATAGCCTCGTTCTTTTCAGCGTATCGTTGCGTTGGCGTATTACTGTAGCAAATTTAAGAGCTCTCGAAAAAAGGTCTAAATATTTAAAAACTTAAAAATAGTTTATAATCTTTGGAAAGACTACTAAAAGCCACAAAAAAAATGTTACAAATTATCACAACATATAGACTGTATAAAAATAACAAAATTTGCTACAGTAATATGCAATAGACTTATGGAACATTCCCGTTCGCTTGCAACCCGCAGAAATTGAACCCACAAATTTACCAATTATGAGTTGGACGCTTTAACCATTCAGCCATGGATGCTTAACATGGATCATCGTACATCGCAAATAACCAATTTTCATATAGAAAGGCATATCATAGAAAAATGAATTCGAAAATATTCGGAGATGACAAATATTCGGAGATGACTATGAAAACACCTATCTGGATCCTCAAATGATACAATATGCTGAAAAGAACGAGGCCCGATCTCGAGAGCGTGGGATGGTGGAAGGGGGCAGCACAGTATCACATCCCAGGAAAAATCGAGCAACATCACTGCTTAACGGATTAAAACTCCCGATCTGGGAAATCAAAATCAAAATCAAAACCAAAATTTGAATTTGAATTATTTAAAAAATATGAAAAATCCAAAACGGCTTCTGGCCGGACATCACCACCTAAAGAATCTAAACGATTTTTCAGTCTTAATTTCTCGGTGAAGTTGAACGATTTCTTGGTGAAAAAGAATAATTTCAACCCTAGCGAGTTTCATTTTCCCGCTTACTCCGTTCCGATCGACTTAAATCTCAAAAAAGAAAAAACTATCAAATTTTGCAGGAAATCGAAAATCGTGCCAGAATCACTCTTGCGGAATCTAGACCTGAAAGAACTGTATCCAGATCCAGCATTGCAATGCTTTCTTTTGACCAGCATTGCTCTGTTGGGAACAGGAATTGGCTTCAAAGAAACGAATTTCTTGGCATGATCCACAACAGCAAATTTCACATGCATTATTTCCCAACCCGTATAGATGGGCCAATTCAATTAGCCAAACCCATCCACCGTCCCCCTTTATGGTACAAGCCATGCAAATGCCAAGATTGCACGAGTCTGTCTGAGACAACAGACATTTACAGATTTGCTTATACTGGATTGCAGGCAATTTGCAGTGTAGCCTATATGTACAACACAAGAACTTGAACATATCACTGTTTAAATTCACCATCCATACCTACGCAGCACTTCGTGTAATGTTAATCCTCATGTGTCGCTCCGCAATTGCTCCTCAAAGAATGATCCAGCCGTCCTCTTTTGGCCAGCGTCGCAGGCTTGGACTAGCACGCATAAATCGTTCTTCTCAAGAAACTTCTCACCGTTCACCAAAATGAGAGGGACATATTGCAGAACCATTCTCTTGCACTGTCAAAAAACAGCCCATGTCATTCAAAGAGTACTGGTATATGGTTTTAAGGCTAAAAATTTCTGCAAAATCTTCAATTTTTTACTGATGCAATGCAATAAATCCGGCAGACTGAATTGTTAGGTAGAAAACATAAGGAGTATACAAAACAAGTGCAAAACACCTCACCTGCTGGACATATCCTTCAATCTTGCTGCACTCCTTCAGGAGAAGCTGAATTATCACCAGCTATAGATAAAATGGAAAATTTTAGTTGTGGAAACGTTAGCCCATGACACATAGTAAGTGAAGCAACGTAGTAACCTCTGCATCAGGATCTTTCAGTTTGGAGAGAACTTCATCCACGAGGTGGTGGCAAAATACGCATGTGCTTTCACTTTTCACACCGGACAGAAAAGTTATGTCCTTGCAGAGGCCATACTGTCTGCAGAACTCATCTGGCTTGATCTCAGTGATCTTCGCAAAGAGAAGAGTTGCATACGAGTCTACCAACTCAACACACTGCAGAGATGTAAGGAACTTATGTTAACAAAAAAGGCATATGCTATTTCTGCAGGGCATGTAGTCAGGGAATCAAATTTATTCTCTCTGTATGTGCAATATTTTTTCATCAAAGCGTAAACTCAGGGGTCAGAAACTTAATATGTCCATCTAATCAAATTAAAAGGAAACCAAAATGTCCAAAACTCCTACCTTATGTTGCAACGAGAATGTCTGAGAACAAGCGTCATGAAGGATCTGCATGATCTTATCTTGTGTTTGTTTCTCACTAAGATAACTGACAGCTTCACTTGTGAAGTTCTCACAAGCTGAGCATAGTGGGCTGCCCTTCTTAATAGGGTTGGGAATTTTGCCTGAAGTAATTTGCTCCTTGTAGATTGGGCCAGGTTCTTGGACCTGACTTGCACCAAGATCAAGAACAACTGGGGAAGAAATAAATCAGATAATACCGTCAATATGTTGGCCAAAGAAAAGTTGCAAAAAAGCGAGGAAAATGTTCAGAATCCTAAAATATTCCAACATTGGACACATTATGCTATGCCAGTATCATGGTAACATCTTGTTCGTGTATAGTACCTAAATATGCCGTGAACTAGCTAGGGTGGCGAAATAACATTGTAAGAAGCATGCAAGGTAAGCATTAACATACAAGATAAGTTAAACGATGTATATGAACAATGGAATCGGCTATCCTGTCCGTAATGGCTGACTATCCTTGCCCAATCATGCAAGATTTATAAAGCAAACGACACGTCATGCCGCAATGATGCCAACAGATGGACGAAAAAATGAACCTCTGATAAGTGATACCCAAGTATCTTCAGCCAGACCTTCAGCCGCCGGCGGCCACTGCAAGAGATGCGGCCGCTGATTTCCAACTTTGGCGCTCTACGCCGATAGCCCCTGTCTAGCGTGCCGCTAGGGCCCCCCCCTCCTACCCTAGTGGTGTCTCTTGTATATAAAACTCTTTTCCTTCCTTTCTATTAATGGAGCGGCGGAACTCCCGCCTTTTTTCCTCAAAAAAATAAGTGATACCCAGGTAACTAGCGCAAGACATCCTCTCAAGTCCAATCTCCAGGTTTCAATTTCAACTTAACAGCATACCCTCAGCAGCTGCGCATTAGCACATATGAGTATATGACCATATGAATGACACAAGTTCAATCTCCAGCCTCAGCAACTGTGCACATGACCTTATTTATGAATGACACAAGTCCAATCTCCAGGTTTTAGTTTCAACCTAACAGCATACCCTCAGCAGTTGCGCACATGACCTTATGAATGACAGTATTGTGCCTAATATAGGAACGTTTACGTAAAAAGATGATATTTTTTTCACTGCAGGAAATTTGCAAGTTGACTTTCATATGGGAGGCAGTGATGTCGATACGAAGAGGAGTAAACATGATAAGAAGAAGCAAGCATAGGGAGGCTGTCGAGCAAGGCAAACTACCACTAATCTTGGCTTGTGCGGCTCCACAGCTGACGATTAGCAAGAGGAGGAGAAGGAAAGGCGCTCTAATCAGAGCCATTGCCTTGACGGCGACCTGCCACGGAAATCATCACACGGCTTTAGCAATCCAATCAATTCATTCTAGGCAGGGAAAAAATAAGGAGGGGAAACCACAACCAGAAAAACGAAAGCCACGGAATGGATGGAATCGAGCAGGAGAGTGAAGGAATTCGAGGAAGGAATTCCCCTAGTGCAAGCAAGATTTCGCTGGGAGGAACAAGAAAGGATCGCGAACAAGTAGAAGCAGAAGAAGATGGAAAAAAAGAGGAGATTTTATCACCTCGGGTGGCGGTGGCGGTGAGAGGCCGCCGATTCGTAGAAAAATCGTGGCTTCAGGTGGTTGATACTTCGATGATTGTTTCTTGAGCCGTATCCGTATGTATTATGTATATAAGATCTGTGGGTTGGTTGCGTGGAGGGTATGGATTCGTGGTGGAAGACGAAAACGAAATCGAGCCAGTTTATTAAAAGCCGGACGAACAGATGTGCATTTGCGTGCTTAATTACGAGGGAGTGCATGATTACTGATTAGGCAAGGCATGTGATGATTAGTCTTGCGGCTCCACAATAACTAGCCCATCTGGGCCTTATCTTTGCATTTCAAACCAATGCAGGCCCAGATTTCGTTCTTTCACTCCAAAATTAGGCCTCCCACTTAATTTAGAATTGTAATCTCCAACAAAAACTGTGTTTTGTCGCGAGCCGAATGCCCGGTGTTTATTATCCTCATCACGAGTCTCACCACATGGCAAAAAAGCACGCACAAAAATTGACAAATCAGATATTCTACCGCCGAACTATTCAAAACTTGACAAATAATCCCTGCAAGTGGTTATGAAGGTTGCTTCCCATGTGTCAAGGGCAGAAGGTAGTCACGTATGTCACCACATGGCAAAACCACTGGCAGAGATTATTTACCCGATTTTAAATAGTTTAGGAGGGTAAAATACATGGTTTTCTAGTTAAAAGATTAGACAAAGCTATATAGTTCAGAGATCAAGTAGACTTTTTTCTTTTTTGAAAACTTATTTTCTTGTTGAAACTCTTAGAACCAATTTTTTCTCTCGAGTACCAAACCAAAACCACCACAACCTTTTACATTATAATTCATTGCAGCTTTTCTTTTTTAAACAAACTAAATAACCTTTATTACTCAATAGTAAAAAAGTTACCGTACAAATTTAGACATAAACCAACGAGTCTCAATGGTCAAAATCTGCTGGTTCCGAAAAAGTTTCTATAGTGCATGCAACATCTTCTCTCTTCTTATACAAGAGTGTTATTAGAAATTTTAACATGGATATCGAAAGTTTCTTATTAAAAGGAAGGAAAAGATGATCACTCCGTGCACACTTCTCTACTAGTCCACTAACAAACCGCAAGATGAAATTCAGAATTAATGCATTCTGTTCTTGACGCATACAACTTATAGAACTATAAAAAAACAAAATAGAGGTGTTGCTTGCCCTCCTTGTAGAGGATCTGGTCATCCTTTGGTGAGTAGATCCAACCTATATCACCACAACGTCTCCACCTACAGTCCTAGCACTAAGGATCTAATCTCACGTGACCACTCCACTAGAGGCATCATTGTCACAACCCGCTGAGGAACAGCCACCAAAGAAAGCCAATGTTGTCACCTGATCCAACTCCCTGCTGGCAGAAAGAGTTTTATTCTAAACCTTAAACCAATACTATTAGTAACTCCATCTGACGCAAACCCAACACCGCCACTCCCACCAACAACAGAGAAGCCTGTTGTGAAGAAAACAACAGGCAAATATGTGGTGACACCAAAATCATTTTTATCTTCTTTTTACTTGTGGCGGCTAGGAAGAATCCTAACATGTGAGATCCTCATTTTTAAATATTTTAAATTATTGCATTTGGCATCTGGTTGGTACGAGAACTGCTAAAATTCCAAGATAATTTGAAAATGAGCATGTATCACTTCAACATCTTTGTCTACATGTCACAATCTAGAAAATTTTATGGCATTTTTAAAAATGTTTTTTAGGGCTCATCATCAATTGCTAAATTTTAAAAAAATTAAGGTATATTCTACATTTAAATTAATTCATCCTAATTTTCTAAGATTATCTTGCTTTTCTAAAAAGATAAGTTGATTTCTTTAAACCTAAACTATTATCCCCTCTTTTTATTTAATTTCACTCAATTACATGTGGGGCCCACTCATTCATGATATTTTCACATTTTTCTTAATCCCACATTTTACCCTCACTTTTTTCCATTTTTACCCTTGACTCTAGCACATTGATCCTGTGTGAAATTACATTTTTGCCCTTAGGGACATACTTGGGTTCTTTGAGTACCTATATAGAGCGGATTGAGATCCTTTGCTGTTCTGGTCACAATGACTTCTTCACTGACAGGTGGATCCGAGCCATGGCATGGCCCGCATATCGGTGACAAGGTCACGTGACTTCGACTACAAAGGAACTGAATCCGTACAAAGCTCCTAGCCCCTCCCTGCTCCTCATTGCCCCTCTCCCCACGCTACCATTGGTGAGCTCCCGGGCTAGACCCCTCCGGCCAATAACTTCTCACCCTCACCCGTTTTGCCTAGTCACTGCCAAAGATCGTCGTCGAGCATCTTGGTTTTGCCATCATGGTCGAAGATCCACCACCTTAGTTTCTCCCTTGTGGTAATCTCTCTTCCTTTCGGATCCATGAGCATCCCTAGGGCATCCATAATTCAACCCATCACCGATGCTGCCTTGCCTCCTCTGGCCGCCCAACTATGGCTGCGGTGCCGCACTGACTTTGTGCCTATCTAGTCTAAGTTGTCATCGCCATATCATCCCTTCATCTTTCTCATGGCTCGTCGATCTACCGCTCCTCTATTTCACCACTGGTGAGCAACCCCGCTGAGCACCGTCGTTGTCCTCACCCTGGTCGTCACTGCCACCATTATTGAATCGGTCGGTAGACTGCTCCTGCAGCATCCCCATGCCTCCCTCTCTCTTTCCCCTTTTCTACCTCACCGGTTTGATACTACATCCCTGTTTTATTGTGGATATATACACTGACCTTTGGGAGTTTGGGACACGCGCCATTAGCACGCAGTGGTTCGGTTTAGTGTGTGTGTCAAACTGTCAACTCCTCTTCAACTGGACCAAACAAAGCAGCATGTAACGTCCAGTACTGAAAACCAAATTATTATTATTTTGGCAAAGTAATAAAAAGATCTCTAATTACTATTGACTACAAAAAATCTCACCTCCATAACACCTACACACTAGGAAAACCGTACATAAATGATCTAAACGGTCTCGTCATTTGTCATGGAAGTGCTCTCGCTAGATAACGTGGTCTGGTGATTTCTCATGAAAGTACATCTCAATATCTAAAAGACAGAAAGACGCGCCGCCAGATATTAATTTATTATCTAACACCGTGTTAATCCAAAAAATTACTAAGTAGATACAAAAATATTTACGCCATCGACTACAGTGCTACCATATTATAACAGTTTACGTCAAAAGAAAAAGATTAGTATCAACAATAATAAAAAAGTATTTTTTTAAAGCGAAAAGATAGTTCATTTCAATTGAAATTTTTCGTAACACTTTTTTACAAGAGAGAAAAGAGGATGTTGTGTATGCTATAAAAGCATTTTTTTGGTGGTTGCAATACCATTTTGTATTGTTTATTATAGGAGTAGATGGTTCTCTCCATTGAGACTTATTGGTTTATGTGTAATTTGCTCTATTCTAAAAAACTACAAATTCATAAAAAAGTTCTTATCTATATCTATACTGCCATATAATGGAGTAGTTATATTGACACAATAAATCTAAATTATTCATCATGTTTGATCCTACAACACAATTTACAAATTGGACCTAGCAATAGCGCATTGACTCCCTTGTCTTCACCTGGCTCTAATTTTAAATGATATAGTCCTTAATTACCTCAATAGTTAAGTCTTGCTGCAAATATTAATGAGTAAAGTGCATGGCCGGTCCTTAAACTATTGTGGGTGTGTCATCTGGGTCCACGAACTAAAAAAATGCAGAAGCGCATCCCTAAACTTTTTAAGTGTATCGTTTGGGTCCAAATTACACTCGGATGACTAATCCTGCCACCGTGGACTGTCCACGTGGCATTTTTAATTTCAAAAAATTTGAAGAAATCATTAAATATCAGAAAAAATCATAAAAAAATAAAAATGATTAAAAAATAGAAAAAAGCATTAAAAATTCAGAAAAATCATAAAAAACATTAAAAATTCATTAAAATCATAAAAAATCTTTTAAAAAAGAAAGGAAAAATCATAAAAATTTAGAAAAATCAAAAAATAAAAAATAGAAAACTTCATAAAAAATAAAAAACATTTTAAAAAATAAAAAAAATTTAAAAATATTTAGAAATAGAAATAGAAAAATGCAACAACAATGACACCTGGATGACAAGATGACCCCATCCAGGTGCCATTGGCTGGGGTCATGCAGATGATAGAACTCTGCAAGACCCCAGTCAACAAGATGAATTTTATGATTTTTTTTCCTGATTTTTAAATTTTTTATGATTTTGATGAATTTTTCCTGATTTTATGATTTTCTGAATTTTTAATGATTTTTCTGATTTTTTATACATTTTCTGAATTTTTAATGAATTTTATGATTTTTCCTATTTTTTTAATCATTTTTATGATTTTTTTGATATTTAATGATTTATTTAAATTTTTTTAAATTAAAAATGCCACGTGGACAGTCCACGGTAGCAGGATTAGTCATCCGAGTGTAATTTGGACCCAAACGACACACTTAAAAAGTTTAGGGATGCGTTTCTGTATTTTTTTAGTTCGTGGACCCAGATGACACACCCGCAATAGTTTAAGGACCGGCCATGCACTTTACTCAATATTAATTAACCAGTGATAATTGGAATTTATCGCCCTAATTATATTTCGAACCGGACAAAAACATGTATCTATACTGCTATATAATCGATCATTTGTATTGGCGTAATAAATCTAATGGTTCATCATGTTCCATCCGATGGCCCAATATACGAACTGGATTTGTTGCAATGGTGCATTAACTCCAATGCCTCCAGCAGGTTTGAATTTCAGATTAGATTATAGATGGCCAAACGGGGGCTCAACTTGAAAGGAGGCCGTGCCGTGCCGGGCCAGCCCAAGGCGCTAGCAGGCCCATCGAGCTTTTAAGGCCATATGTACTAAATACTGGCCCGGCGCTGACGGCCCATCGGGCTTTTAAGGCCATATGTACTAAATAGAGAAAATAGAAGATAAAAATGTTGATACTAGGCTTTGAACATGGGATCTCTTGACATCCAAAGCTCTATTGTCACATCTACTAAGCTCTATTGCTATACCTACTAGCCACTATAACTTGATTTTTCTTGTGATGGTTGTGTCATGTTATATTATAATATACATGTTGATGAACAAAAAATCAAAAAAATAATTGTGCCGGGCCGAGCCGAGCCCGACGTGTGTTGTGCCGTGCCGTGTTTCGGACCGGGCCAAAATATCGTGCCTCGTGTCGGCCTGTTTGGCCATTTATAGATTAGATCAGCTCAACGGTTAAGTCCTGTTGCAAATATTCATTAAACCAGTTAATCCGATTTCATCGGTCCTGATTATATATTGGATAGGACAAAAAACAATTTGATGTTTTTTATAAATATTTATTTTATATATAGGTACCGGTCAATATTTTAGTCTGAGGGTTGTTTGTTCAACTCTCAGCATTACCAGTTTTTTTTTGTCTTTTTTAAAATCATTTTCTAAAAAAAGGCATCCGATAATCCCTGATTATCAAAAATATTGGTCCTAGGTAAAATTTTAATATTCAATATAAAATCCCTTATCCCCACATATACGAGATTCATTCTGTTGCACGTCTCATTTTCCCCATGGGAGATTCTTGGTGGCTGCTTGCTTCGAGTCCGGCGTTCTGACGGTGCTGGCAGGTGAGGTCTCCTTGGCTCTTGGTTCTTCTCGTAGTAGTTGTAGTTTGTCTAAGACCTCGGTGTTTTCGTCTTCTCTTTGGATTTTTTGGATCTGAGAAAGGGGATGAGGGCATTGGTAAGAGGTGTATGGTTTGGTCAGTCGGTGGAGACTCCGTCGCCGTCGTCGAAGTTGATGTTGTTGGTTATCATCGGCGTTGGTTTGTTCCTTGTGGAGTTGTGCTCTTTTATTTAGGTTTTGTTGGATTTTGGTGCGGTAAAGAAGATTGTTGATATGGGCTTTTCAATCCACTGCCTGGATGAGTGGCTCCGGAACTCGTCGATGTTGGCCATGACGTTCTTCTTCGTTACCGGCGTCGTGAGAAGGGGAAGCTTCATGGTGTGTTGTTCGATCAGGTCCTTTAGTGGATTCGTTGTAATTTCGAGTTTGTTCTTGGACTTGGTTGTAACTTTGTGGAAGCTTCAGGAATGACAAGATGGACTTGTTCTCAAAAAAAAAAAATCCAAGACAATTAATAAATTATCCTTCTCTTTTAACGCTATGACACGCATCGTCGAATTCATTCGCCATTCATTCATCCAATTTATTCAGTAATTTTGTTTAAGAAAAGTTAATACGCTTTGTGCATGCATGCCAGCTAGTTAACTACAATAATAAAACAAATTAAAATTTAACAAATTTATGTCAGTTTACAAAATTAATGACGCTGGTCATGACGCAAACATGTGGTAGATCATATTCATTCATATTGTATTCAATTCTAATAATGATATTTTTTCTTTCTTTTGGCTAGCACGTCCCATCATGCACAATCTCCAAACTAGTCCGTGTTTTATTAATTAATTATGTTGAGCACATATCAATAATTCCAACCAAAAACAAAATAATTAGGCGGAGAATAAAAAATGAGGGCCGGGTTGCGAGGCCTCGTAGGCTGCACCTTTCCAATAGCGACACAAATGGCATCAGTGTGCTGCCAGTCTTCGAGGCATTGTATATTTTAGCTTTTAGCGTATTTTTTCCGTCCCAATATATAGGGCGCATAAATTTTTTTTAAGTTGTTTCATAATATAAGTCGTCTACTCATTTTTTTTTTGGGGAAAGACCAGCAATTAACTCCTAGTTAAGCTATTCACATTATGAAGTGCATGCTTTTGCTAGCTTTAGCTATTAAAGCTATTAATTAAGCGCATGGGAAGAAGGCGCATGCTTGCATGCACAGAGCAAATGATTAAAGATTAATTTGCGATGCTTCGAGTAACGAGATAATTAAAGATGATTACTCTCTTAAACACCATTTTTTGGTCTTGATGAAAATTTTTATACGCCTTATATATTGGGACGGAGAGAGTAGTATTTTATTATAGCAAAATTTATCTTTTTATATAGCCTATTTGGTGTAATAATTTGTAATAATTTTTCTCAGGGTTTTCGTAGTTCTCTTAAAGATTCTAAAACTATTTTTTAATTATTTGTTAACAATATTTAAACCTCTTTTTAACGACTCACAAATTTTGCTACAATGAAACGCAACGCTAAGCTAAGCTGATGTGACATATCGCTGGGATGATATCTTTAACTTTGAAGAAAAATTTCCAAAAGGCAAAAAAAAAAAAGAGTTAACACAAAGGCATAGTATGGTCCTCTTTGATTCACGGTTGCGATTTAGTTTTGGTTAAAAGAGACTCGGAAAGGATAGAAATTTATTTTAAAATGTTTCTGAGATCTTTGAAAAATATCCCCACAAAATCTCAAAAATCATTACAAGATGTTACAATGAATATGAATTGTCTGGATAAAATAACAAATTTAACAAACCGAATCAGAACCACAAACCAAAGAGCACATATTTTTCTATAGCTTCATTCTAGTGGTCCGGGCATTCCTCGTACGTAGCATGTGATGGGAATACGTGACATCATATGTGTGGTCTTTTTTGTCCTATGAAAGCATTTACGGTGCTATCTTAATTTAAAGAACGGTGCTATCTTAATTTAAAGATGGACTTCACATTATTCAACATTATTTATTATTTTTCTCTTCTATTTTTATTATTACAGTGCTAAATTCATCTTAAATCAGATACCATTATACTTGTCCTACCCCAACATCAGTCACGCTGGCGCGCCAATGAATTGGCGAAAAAGTCCCGCGCCCATGTTTTCCTCACGTGTTGTGCTGAAGAATTTTGGCGAGCCAAATGTTTGCATTGATGAGCCAATTTTTGGTCATGATCCAAATACCAATCAAAATGTAGGGCATGACCAATTTTTGGCAAGACCAACTAAGATAGAAAACAAAGATATTTTCGTTCATTAGTATATAGTTTAGGTAAAATGTCAAACAAGTTACGTGCTTAATTAAGCAAACGAATATACTCTCACCCGCCCGGAAAAGTGACGAAACACCCGAAGTCAAGAAAAAAAAAAGAAGGGCGTTGTTCTGATCGATCCAAATGGATTGGACAAATTAAGCTAAGAGCAAACTAGAAATCGTTTTCGATAGAGACTTCTTTTAAAACGTAACATCCAATTTGTATCTGTCTTCGTGAACTAATGCAAATTTTATCTCCTATGCAAATCCCAATGCCAATCTGAACCACTTTTCAGAAGGAGAAAATAGAATGCATGCCACTAATTTTAACTGCAATATCATTTATATCACTTATTTCTAAAACCTAGTGAACAAAATTTCATTAAAGAAGAAGAAAAAAAGAAATTGTACTAGCAGCCAAACTAGCTAAGACAGCACTAAATTACAGCGGACACCCTCTTGTACTCAATTATAAACAACATCTACCAACTCATAAGCCGCCTGAAAAAATCCATCTATTTCTTTGTAGACAAATACTATATGTCTAAGAACGGATAACAAGATGCCCAACAGCTCCTTATATCTTCTTTGTTATCAAACCAATTAGATGCTACAGGCTGCTCGGGAATTTGGTTCTAAAAGGTCATTTTTGTCCACCTCTCAACTCCGTTCCAAAGACATTTTCCAATTTAGCAAAACAGTATTAAGTGATTTGCCGATTTGTTTTCTATCCCACATAGCGTGCAAACCGTGCTATGAGGCCAACTCCTCGCCGCCAACCTACCTGCTATTTGGATTCAACCATGCATAAGTAACCAACCGAAGAACCTGCAATTGTTCTTCATTTTTGCGGTCCAAATGCTCTTGTAGTCGTGATCCAGATAGTTAGTAAGAAAAAAAAAAAGCTTGGTAAGCCGATCTGGTGCAGTGATTTTCCGAGTTATACTATTTCCAAACATTGTCATCTGGGCGTGAGGCCACAACTTGTACAGGTTGTATTTCCTACCAGAGTCTAAGAATATGCTGTAGTTGCCTTAAAGATGTGGCGCCTGCAAAAGTTTCCATCTATTCATCGTTTTGAAGACCTTCCTATACTGTTAATGAAGTTTTGAACTCAAGATTCGATTTGGTTTGCACGAGATTAATTGGTGCCTTAGAGTTTAACCAGTGATATATCGTGCCAAAAAAGCACACGTTTACCATCTCCAAGGCCTTCTCGTTAAGTTCTAACAGATTCGATCAGATTTCAAATTTAAAATTTTGTCCAGGTTTCAAAACGTTTCAAATTAGATCAGATTTTGAAATTCTAAAAATAGATTAGATTTGAAATTATCACATTTGGTCCGTTTTCAACATTTTTTAATTTTAGAATTCAATCAGATTTTAAATTTTCAAATTTGGTAAGATCTTCAATGACGATGAATGATCCTGGAAAATACATCTTTGGGTAATTGTGGCGCGTCTTAAATAGTAAAATTGGTAGCCTCACCCATAACAAAGTTATGTGGCTAGCCAAATGTCGGATAAAAAGGCCACCTGTCAAGAGAGTAGAGAGCATTGCTACCACCTCATGATACAGATTGCCGAGCAAGAGACGTATAAATGGCAAGGCTGTCTACGCTCCACCAATATCGACAGGACAACAACTACGGCGGGGGAGGGGGTGAACCCACTGACATGGTCCATGACAGGGATGCCAGTATACTAGACCTATTCATGGGCGGTCCGGCCCGGCGAGCCTGGCCCAACCCGGCCCGGCCCGGCTCGACCGGTGCATCGGGCTGGGCTCGGGCCTTGGTCTGAAGCCCGGCAACCGGGCCGGGCCGGGCTCAGGCCTGGGAATTTAAAACACGCGGTAAGCCGTGGCCGGGCCGGGCTTTGGGTCGGGCTTTTGGGCTTCGGGCCCAAAACAGAGGCCTGAAGCATCGGGCCAGGCTGGGCTCGGGATTGGTCCCACGGGAACAGGCTTTTTCAAGCCCGGCCCGGCCGATGATCAGGCCTGCAATATACCATACAAGCAAAACTAAAGCACGATATGATATATACCTACTAAAAGACCATGCTAGGGTCATCTAGTTTGTTACATGTTAAACCAAGGCTTCAAAAGGTTAGATAATAGAGACATAGGCTTAGGCAAAAACTAAAGGTTTTCAATGGTTAACCTTGCAAGAGAGCTCCAACGACTATAAAAGGAGGCCAAAACTCTTAAGAAGGGTAAACCTATTCGAGTAACCACAAGGCATAGTAGTTATGGGATATTTAGAATAGAGAGAGCACAAAGTATAGACATTTCTAACAATCTTTGTGACCCTCCATCTTGTACACACCAGGGTTTCTTTCGCCCAAATATCAAGGAAGTGCTTGACGTGAGGTTATTATTCTAAGGAAGTTCTGAATTAGGATAAAAATGATTTGACCTTCGAGCTATGAGGAAACATGAAAAGGATCATTAGTCTCTCCCCAAAACTCTTCCCCTCGTTTACAAATTATGTTGCTCAGATTTGGGAGACCGATTTCCCAGCATCCGACATTAAACTCAAAAGTCGGTATAAATTCCAATTTTAGGGGATTAGAAAACCAAGGCCAAAAGGATCATTTTATAGTACAAAAACGGTTTGACTAACAGAATCTAGTAAACAATGGCATATAGGATAATAAAAAGTTATTGCAATAGCATGTAAGAAAAATACGATTTTGCAATGGCATATAAAATTTGAACCTTTTTTTTTTTAAAAAAAAATACCAATCTGACTAGAGTCTGGAGAGGCCATAGTTTACTGATTATTCAGAGTTTCAGACGAACGAACATTTTATTGCATCAATCGAGAACAACGTACATTAACTTCACATTCGCGGAACGAACAAAAAAACAAGTAATTAAGGCGATGAAATCACAAGCTTTGCAAACATGCGCATGCATGAGCATGAAACACACTCACTCTCCAACACTGACAATTGTCGAACACTCGAAACGATCAGTTCACCCTCCTGCAGTTCTTCCTGATCTGGCCGCTGGAGCCCGTGAGCGGCGTGATGTCCCCCATCTTGATCATCCCGGCGACGAAGTCGGCGAAGAAGGCGCTCTGGCTGGCGACGTACGACTGCACCAGCGCGTCGGTGGCGCCGCCGTTGAAGAGCTCCTGGTCGGAGTGCAGGAGGCCCCGGCGGACGGCAAGGTTCCGGTAGTAGTTGTTCTCGAAGGCGGCCGGCGTCTGCAGGTCCAGCGGCGCCAGGTTGCCGTCGCCGGAGCCCGCCGCCGGCGGGCAGCGGGCCTGCCTCCTCCTCGCGAAGCCGCCGTCGATGTTGCTGTCGTTGTAGATGTGGTCTCTGAAGCTCCCGCAGCGAGCGAACCCGATGGTGTGGGATCCTGCAGGCCGCCGTTGCAAAGAACTTAGCAGGTTATATGCATGTGTGTTTGTTGCAAAGATGTTCATTAGATAATCGAATAAATGAATGGTTACTCATTTGCTGCAATAATTTACTAGGATTTACCGATCTAAAGATTAACAATTCAGAATTTAGCCCTCCCTATGCCAATGGCATGTGGGACATATATGGGGCCTATGGTCACCTCATGATTAAGTTATTGATTAATTGTGTAAAGTGTGTATGAAAGATCGAGCAGAAGTACCTGATTCGAGCCACTAAAGAAAAACAAAAGCAGGAATCATGCATGCATGCATGCACGCACGCATGTGTGTGGTTGTAATTGAGTTGTAATAGGAAGGTAGCAGCAGGGGATGCCAAAGCTAAAGACATCTGAATTCTTGATGGCAGACTGATCATCTTTATGCCGTCTCATTGAAGTGAAGTTGTTGCTTAATTAGCTGCCATGCTACTAGGTTGAATATCTCTTCCACAAAAATTGTTTCTTCCAGAAAAAAAAAACGAGCATGCCGACAATACAGCTCTGATCAGGTTGGTACACACGTCGCTGCCTTTACTTTTTTTCAACGATCAGCCTGTTGATCGATCACCACGCCTTACCAACCTTCGCCCATCTTTGCTTAACTACTGCTTAGCAACGTTGATTTATCGAAGTTTGTCTAGTCATTTGACAGTAATTAACCGCCAAGATGAGCTGATTACAGCCTATCTAGCAAAGCCTGATTATTTTAATCACCTCAGTACCGACAAGGCTCCATGAGTCGGATCGACGTTGCTATCTGTTCCGTTGGTGATAACCAGCTGTGCGTAGCTACGTACCAATAATAAAGCTATCGATCTCTCTTCGTTTTACTGATCCTGATTCGCCCGTTTTGTCTTGCATTCCCAACTGGTGACTACTCATTGATTATACATCTTGGGGAGTTTTCTATCACTACAAGTGTTTTCAATTAGCACAATGAAAATTGTTGGATCAGCCCCAAGATTAGAGTAGCCTCGCGTTCTCGTCTCTCCCTCACGCGTGTGCGTCATTTTGCACAAAGAAAACATTGCTCTTTCATGTAACTGTTATTTAGGGTCTAGGAGATCTTAGTCTAACTGCTCTGCAAATGCATGTAGACATACATGGGAGCGACTTCTTGTAAGTTTTGACTGAAATTAAATAAAATATCTTTTAGTTGATTTTTTGACAGAATTGTACTATAACTAAACTAAAGTTGCACAGCACTAACAAAACAAGCGTAATTTTAGTCTTGCTAGTTAGTGTGCGATTTTAAATTGATTGAAATGAACATGGTGACTTGAAACATAGGAAACAAAATGTATGTAAGCACGTGTATTTAATAAATCTATACAATAATAAAGCATAGAGAATCAACGAATGAAATAGATAACTAATAAAAAAACAATTTTGTAGTAAAATTGTTTGTTGGTAATTAATGGAACTTTAAGGTGACCGATAGCTAATAAAATTTCAGACTCCTAAAAACTAGCAATCCTGTATATAGGAGTATTTTGTTAAGTTGGTAATTAAGAATGCATGTTGTCGTTGAAATCCACGTGTTTGGTTGACGTAGCAAGCGTGTGACACTGTGAGTGAGTGGATGAGCCGATGAGGAGAGTGAGAAAGCAGCGTACCGGAGAGGGCGACCATGTCCTTGAGGGAGAGGCCCTGCGCGGCGAAGAGCGCGGTGAGGTTGGCGAGCCCCGACGTCGGCGGCGGGATGTTGTTGTTGGCGCCGGCGAAGCTCGCCGTCGTGGAGTCCCTCCGCCCCAGCTTCACGTCCCAGCTCGGCCCACCAAGCTGCATCCATAGCCCATGCTCCATAGTGTCATATATATGCATGCTTGCCGAATGCAGGGACGAGCTAGCTAGCTAGCTAGAGAAGCAGGTGTATATATATATCGCGAGAGATCGATCGATTACGATGACGACGCTGTGCCTGGCGGCGATGGCGAGCACGTCGGCGCAGGAGACGACGCCGGGGCAGAGGCTCTCGACGGCGGCCTTGGCGGCGTCCACGACGTCGAAGCCCCTGACGGAGCCGTTGTTGGGGGTGGCCGTCTTCTCCCCTTGGAAGCCCGCCGCGTCGTCCAGCAGCAGCGACGCGTCGCACCCCTGCACGAAGCAGTCGTGGAAGAAGAGCCGGAGCACGGACGCGCCCAGCCGCCGCTCCCGCCCGATCGCCGCCCGCACCGCCCCCTCCACGGCGCCCAGCACGCCGGGGCACGACGCCGCGTAGAACCCCGGCGACAGCTGCGCCGACGAGCCGCCGGCGAGGATCAGCAGGGCGGCGCACGCGCACGCGCACACGGCGCCGGCGATGCTGCTGCTGCTGCGCCTCGCTGCTGCCATTGCCATGGCGCGCGAAGCTATTAATCCTTCCTGTTCGTGCTCCCTGTCCCAGTGTCCCTGAGTACAGAGCAGGCTGGGCTAGCAGCTGCAAGATGGCCCGTATTTATAGCACGATCAAAATATGGGTGTTATATGCGTACTCTTCGTTGGTAGCTAGATTGCATCATGTGTAATATCGTCTTCTTCACCGACTCTCCTTTGGACATTTGAGTTCAAAAGGGAGCTGGGGGCTAGCTTTCACTTGTGAGTTGTCGCCCTAGCTCAAGCCAACTCAAACAGGTAGCACCTCTAAATCTCTGCTCACGAGAGCATCACCAACCAGGTTCTCTGAATTTTTAATTTCTACATTCCATCTTCAGAACAATATTCAGCTCTTATATTTCCGTCCCATTCAATGGAGTCTCTATTCTCAAAATATATAGAGATCGATAGAGAGTCTCTATATGTAAAGATTTGACACGGATTCACTAAATTTAGAAACTGGCATAGGTCTTTTTGTTGGGGATTCCAATGCCGTTGCTTGTTAAAGGCAGAGGGGCACAGTGCAAAACAGGTCAAAAGGCACGGCACTGTAGCAAAAACACTGTTCAAAAAATACTGTTTATGGTACCGTAGCAAAACACTGTTCGTTTTCTACTGTTTTGCACTGCTCATCAGTTACAAAGGCACGAGCACTGTTCATCCTCTGCCGTTGTAACCAACGGCAGAGGATAAAATTCCTTTTGTTGGATGGTATATAAAGATTGAGATTGGCTGCAATAGTGTTTTAGAGAGAGAACTTGCAGGGCATGCTCTAAAGCACTATTCTCTATTGCTCTCTATCTATTGCTCTAAAATTTATTCATGATTTACACTGCAATTTAAAATATCACTCTCCTTTTCTATATCGATCTGTTACAATATTATATATACGAAGGCATATATGCTCAATATGCTTTGATCACACGCGGGAATATAAGAGGGTTCACACTGCACTCTTGAGGCCGGCCGGCCATCCGTGACTTTGAAGATTGATTGATTAAAAAAAGGACACTTGGACCTGTCCAACGGTGACTCAAAGCTACATGATAATCCAGCCTTCGATCTGCCACGTAGGTGGACTCATCTGCTAACTGCCCATCATTGCAGTGATGCACCGCCATGCATGCACGCAGGACCTTTCTCTCTGAATTCTGAGCAAAATTATGTTAGACCTGGTCGGAGACAAGCATGGACCATAGGTAAGAGAAGTTCAGACAAGCATGGGCCATGGTCAGATATATCAGCTGGGACAGTCCAATTCAGCCGTAAAACTCCATCTCTTATGTTTTCTTCGTCCTAAAAGTCGCCGTGATTGTTCATCATCGGGGTTCTTTTCATGATACATTAAAAAAAATAGTACTCCGTATTTGATATAAGTATAGTTTAGATTTAACCGTATAGCTACATCCATCAAAGGTGTTTTAGGCTATGTTCTTTTGGTCTGATCTGGACGGATGAATAGCGGAAATAACTGAATGTTGAAAGTTTTTTTAGATAGTTTCGAGATTCATATCTATTTCATTTGACTTTTTTTTTAAAACGTTAGCAACTACCTTCGATACAACGAAAAAACGGATTTGAAAAACCAAAAATACATGTCTTTTCAAAACTAGATAAGCCATTAAGATGTCAAATCTTTCTTGCCATCGCCGCTCGATGGACAGCGTCTACTGTTCTACCGGCCGCCACTTGACATCCTCGCCGTTGTCTATCCGTGCTGCTGCTTCTATTCCTCTTTTGGCCGCCGGCCGGATAGACCCGAACTAATTAATACAAATGCACTTTGACGCTTGCAATTACAGATCCGATGGCAAAGTCATCTAATCTAGGTCGATTAATACATGTACTATCGTTTGGAATTGAAGATCTAAGTTGTTGTTTAATTATGTCAAGGTTGATGCTAATTAATTGGCTTTGTTGCCGTGCGTAATTGCGATGTCCGCTGTAATGGCGGTAGCGCCTGCCATCAAGGAGATCATTTTTTTTTTTCTATATACATACATGAGTAACTATTACTATTTTGTCCCTATGTATATTATACTATCATGTCGATAAAGTACAGTATAAAAAGAATTCTAAGAGATCGAAATCATTGGATGGAAAGAAAGATGGTCCATATTAAATTTAATGTACCTAAAAAGCCTTAATTTAATTTAGGCAGACGCTACAAATCGAATGTTTGATAGGAGTCTTTATATCGACGGCTGACATGACGTTGGCATGGAACATTGGAGAAATAACTATAGAACCTTATAAAATATATTAATGAACCTTGACAAATATAAACATGAAACGTGGACGAACCTGTGATAAACCTTGTAAAAGACCGATGAAACTTGGGAAAACTACTGATGAACCTTGAAAAAAGACCAAGAAACCTTCGATAAGTGTTGATAAATCTTAAAAGTGTAGTAAAACTTGGTGGACTACTAATAAAACTTGGAAAAAGTACATATGATACTTACAAAATGTATTGATGAAACTTGATAAAAAAAAACAGTTAAACTTGGCTAACTCACGATGAAACTTGATGACCAAAAGGTTCACGAGAACAACACAAAAGTTCGATGGCAAAACCCCAAGTTTCGACAGTCAAAAAACAAAGCTCCCATACGAAAAATAGGGGATGGACCTCCCGATGCAAACAAAAAATATTCATAAAGGACAAAAAAGTAGCACATGGAAAAATGAAGTTTCACACGTACGTATTTTGAGGTTCCATGTCAAAATCAAGGATGGACCTCCTCCTTGCCATTATCTTCTCGAGGTCCGGCAAGAGGCTCACCAGATTCGGCCGCCAACCTCTTCAATCCCACCAGATAAAGCCATTGTGAGTGTAGAAATACGGGAAAAAGAGAGGAAATAGAGATGAGAAATTGAGGGAGAGAGGACGAAAAGCGCGCAGGAGGACGGCCCCAGTAGACAGTGACGGCCAACGATGGCTATGACGAGCAACCCATTTGCTTCTGCAATTCCTGCTGCAAGTTAGAGCATTAGCAAGAAAAGATATAAAATAAAGTGTGTAGGGATGGAATGTCTACTGGGGAAAAGGAAAAGGAATTTTTTACAGTGTAGAGTAAAGTGTGAAGGAAATGGAGGGATGTATAGAGTGTGTGGTGAATAGTATTATAAAGTATGTATTTAAAGTTTCGGATGAAAGATGCTCTCGGAGACATAGAAATAGTAGAATACCGGAGAGAGGGATGGGTGAGAGGAACCAAGACACGGGACTCAGGGATGGAAAATGGATATGGATAATCCGTATTATCCGGCATCCGTATCCGAAAAAAGGCCTATTCGTATCTGCATTATCCATATTCGGATACAAAACGGATACTATTCGTACTTCTTTTACCAGATACGAATACGGATACGGTAGACAAAGTTAAACCAAATATGGATACTAATACGGATAGTATCCGTATTCGGTTTAATATTAACTCATATTTCAGCTGATCCGTTGTGGACATCCATGTAGGGGCCTCGTAACTGTCAATATCTTAGGCCTCGTTACATCCTTTCAGGAGCATTGGACCATTGCGTTGGCTGCTGGTATGCTACAGTGCTACTACTAATATCATTGTACCATGAAAAGAAAGATACAGATAAACTTAGCATATGGTATCCTATTTGCGCATTCTAAATTATCATTTGAAGTCGTAATTGTGTTATAGTCGTGATGATATTTGTATCCGATCCGAAGTGAGTACATATTCGATCCGTATTCGTATTCATTACACTATCCGATCCGTATTCGTATTCGACAGATATTAGGTTTCGTATTCGTATTCGTTAAAAAAATATGGATACGAATACGATAAAGTCACCATCCAATCGGTATCCGATCTGGTAGCCAGACCGTGACGAGAGTGGCGCAAAGTCTCGCGTCCGCTTGTGGGCTGGGCCTCGTCGGACGCCTGATAACAAGAGTTTTTGCTTAATTATAAGTATGATCATGCATGCTGATAGAAATCTCTTATCTTGTTTCAAAAGTTTACCTGCGTACGAAACGAACCGGACAAAGCATGTACATCCACATGGTTCCAGTAGGTCTACTAATTAACTCTTGTGAACATTTTAACGAAGTGTCAAAATTTTGATTTTTCTTTTTATGCCACATTCATGGACCAGAATTATCTGATGATATCACCATTGAACCATGAAGAGTACTTTGTAACTTGGTACGAATGTGGTTTGATTAAAATATACCTAGTTATACACAAGCATGCCATTATATTATTCAGCACCGTTCACACACCAACCACCCCTCTTATTGGAACCTTAAGTAGATAATTTCATCGAAGCATATCCCATATATCATCCCAATCTTGCTTCCAATTCAAGAAATTTGCTGATGATGGAGGAAGGTTCCTAATGCCGCGTAATCTTTACAGCAAGTAATAATCGGCTTAAGATATACATTACCTAGTTATGCATGATTGCCGGGTGATGATCACCTGTTCATTCACAAGGTAAAAAAATTCCATCGGAGGTGTGTAATTATCCTTGAATTTTCTAATGATAAAATTGTACAAAGGGAGGATGGACACGCTTTGAGAGTAGTATCATATATATTATTTTCCGATACGATCGTACTAAACTGAATGAGATTGGCAAGTGATGTAAGGATAAGAAAAAAAAGCTTGTCGCACATTTGTTTCCTCTGATTATTTTTCTAGCAAGAAGATAGCTCGCTAGCTAGCAATCAGTATGGATGATGGGTACGTGTCGTATTGTGCTTTACTTTCCTTTCCCCAGCTTAGGGCAAACGTCATATCCTCTTTAATTAATTCGTTGTTTTAGTTTATTTCTTGTTCTATTCAAAATTTTTGTCATTTTTTACAACTATTCAATGTAGCTTTTTGAAATATTTTTTAAAGACTTTATAGAGTTTTTCAAAAGATCTAAAAAAATCATTAATAATTTATTTAGTTTTTTCATATCTCTTTTTAAAGGTCATCAATTTTTTCAACTACAATAAAAACTAAACTAAAACATGTAATGAAAGTGAGCCGAAGCAGATGAGATGTCAGTACTGTGCGGAGATGTGTGCATGTATTAGTTCATGAATAACCATCAATGCACATTTTTATGTGTCCATCATGCTATGTGTACGTGCAGTATCATCACAAGTAATAATACAGAAAAGAAGATGCATGCAGTGTCAATCACATCATCAACCAGGAGAGGATCCGGTAAAAATTATCAATATCAATAGATCACCACTGAAATTTTTAAAGAGGACATATTCCGACGTACAGAAACGCGATCCCCCTTGCTTCGATTCAACGGAAGGATGTAGACCGGGCAGGGCATGCAGCATTTTCAATCCATGCACGATGCGCCCAGCTCCAGCTGATCCCTCTCTGTATACAAATTGACTCGAGATAACCAGCACGCGTGCGAGCATTTCACTTCTGATTGACGTATTAATTGATGTCCCTGATGTAGTTAAGAGATCAATTTAATTTATCGTTATGTGTCAATTAACTGAAAATATCTTCCGATTGGCTTTTAAAATTTGTCAGATCAAGAACATGACCTTTTTTTTTTGCTCCCTGGAAAATAAAGCATTGATCGACGTTCAGAGGCATCTTAATTTCTTCCCAGACGATTATGGCATGATAAAAGATCGCCAAAAGAGGAAAGGGAAGAACAGAAGAGGAAATAAGACCAACCAAAGCTGCATGATAACGCATCAGCTAGCAGACAAAAACCCTAAGATGAGATTGGTGGCGACCCTGGGAGTAGTTTAACGTCCAATCATCCTGCCTGTTAAATTAGCCAAAAGAGAGCGATCCACATACAGTACATCTGAAAAGATTAGGCTCCTAACATTAGGTGCACTGCTGCATGCAAATGTTCCCTTTTTTTCAGTTGAAGGAAGTAGCCACCGCTACGTAAAACCTCATCACTGGTGATATGGGACTGCTATCGCTAACAGTTTTTAACCGCCGGTGATTAGGTAACGGTAATAATCGAGTATTATAAATAGTGGTTCAACCGCCGGTGGTAATAGTCATCACTAGCGGTTCTCTGACCCAACCGCTAGTGATGACAAGTATATCACTAGCGGTTCTTTATCCAATACTAGCAATTTGTTATCCCAACCGCTAGTGACAATTATTATCACTAGCGATTCTCCATTAGATCGACCCACCATTGATAAGTTTCTGCAGGAAAAAAAATTACCTATAACAATTGGCTAGGCTTTGATTTTGCTAACCATGACATATGTAAATACAACAAGCAATGCATATATTTTACACATTCATGCTTACATATACCATAAAATCACTGATACAAAGCTCTCAGATCCAAAAATCACAAACACAAAGCTCTCACATACAAAAATCACAAAGACAAAGCCCTCACATCCACAAAATCACATACAAGCTCGGATCCATGTTAAATGAAAAATTAGACATTGGATCCACGTTAATATTTTGCTAAGTCAGCTCAAATTTATCTCAAATAACAAGCCAGTGATATTTTATTAAATCCATAGTAGCAGAATGGAGCATTGAACATTTAGTCAGAGAAGTTTGATTCAAAATTAACATTTTGTGCCCCTACAGTGCCCTTTTAATTGTAAGCATTTTATGGATAAAATGTGTGCTCCTCTGTTTTTGGAGCATTTTAATGAAAATTAGAGTTTACTATAGTAATTGTAAATATACTTATATGACAAGTAACGATACAAAACAGATTTTAGTAGAAATACATATAAGACCATAAATGTGCTCCTCCTCTAAAGACAAAAGGAAGTATAAGTAGAGAAATTGGATCGTGCAAAGAGTATATAAAAAAAATATAAGGATACTACAAGTATATAGAGTGAGAGGCGAGCACATCACATAATTTACATAAATTTGTTTGTGTAGTCTGGCTAGGCTAATTTCTACAATTGAGACGACCATGTGTATCAACAACCTGCGTCATTAGAAACACCTGCATACTTAGAAACTGGCAATCGACTCTCTAATATCGGTGAATATTCTAAAATTTAGATGTGTTAGGGGATGTTATTTGCGTTGTCGTGTATGTAATCCACCTCGACCTTGGTATAGCATGTACATATCTCCTGTCCATGCAACAACATCCTAGAGACGGGTGGGTACACCTAGCCCAACCAATCTCAATCGAATATCCTACTAGAAACTGTACAAAAAGCTTGCGAGTGGTAACAGTCTAAACTGACAATTTTTCCCATTCGAAACAGAAAAATATAAAAAGCGTTATGTGATAAATATAATAGGTGTATACCACAATTAGATCCAGTGGTAATTGTCTTCTAAGAGCCCCTTCGAGAGCAGAAATAAGTGCAAGCGCAGCTACTCTTGAAAGCGGGTGGTGTGGCATCGATTTAGGGTTGGCATATTGTTTCTATATCATATCATGCAAATTCTTTTTCATAGGCTCAAATTCGATATCACTAGTGGTTCGTACAAAAAACCCTAGTAATACTCATACTATCACTGGCGGTTGTCATCACTGACAGTTTTGTGGGGTCAGACTAGAGGGATGGGACGGGTAGGGGCTCATCATTGCGGTTTTTGCCACATCTGCTAGTGATGGAGAAACACGAATGAACGTTTCTTAGGAGCAAATGTATGCTGCAAAGATCTTTGGGATGTCAAGGAGGTGAGCTTCTGCCGCCGAACTTCCAGACAAACTAACCTTTCTTATTTCCTTTTCTTTAGGAAGCCACTGAGATGATACCATACTAGCGATGTTTACGCGTCCGTGGCGTGTGTCATTAGTTTCGTAGGGCACAAGTGAATTTTGGATTTTTTTAGATTTTTTATTTGTATTATTTTTCTTAATTTTTCTATTATTTTTAAATTCATTTTATAGAAGTCAGCATTTCTAATGTTTAAATTAATTCATGGACCTTCACCATGATTTTTATTGTGTTTTGATTTTTTTTATTGTATTTTTTATATTTTTCTAAGATTCTTTAGAATTTTTATTTTTTTCTTGTAGGGGTGGCGTGGCTGCGCCAGGTTGCGCCACGCGACGCGATGCCAATCGGTTAGGGCTTTGTTATATTATATTACTTTTTCTATTATTTTTCATTTTATTTTATAGAATCTAATATTTCTAGTGCTTAAATTTATTCACCGATCCTCACCATGATCTTTTTGTTTTATTTTGATTTATTTTGATTTTTAAGATTTGTCTGAGAATTTTTTTAAAAAATAATTTTTTCTTTGATATGTAACGTGGTTGCATTGGGTTGCGCTACGTGGGGTGACTTGTTATAACTTTGACACACACTCCTGAAAAAAGGACGTAGGTCATTGATGCCCTCCTAATAAATAATGTAAGAACGTCACATCATCGTCCGGAGTTAGCTGCAGTTGTCAAATTTTTTACACCAATAATCTGTGAAAGGTTGCAGATTGATACATAAGAGCATCCCCAGCAGGGACTTCAAATAAGCCTGTAAATTACTGTAGATTACTGTAGCGTGTCTGTGATTTAAATCTCCCGCCCAAGGCAGTGAGCACAGCACCTGCATCAGCGCTGATGCCGGCGCGTGATGCAGGGCGTGCTGCACATGCTCTAACCATGAGGATGAGGTTGTACATAATCATATAATATACATAATATTTGAGCTGACGTTGACTGCACGTGGTCTTATTCACCACCTAGCTAAAAGGTAGAACCAAACTAAAATTTGATTAAGATGAACTAAGCCTGTCAAGCTGACAACTTTCAGAGAGAGAATCAATTTGAAAATTAGGTGGTGAGAGTTAACAAGAATGCAAGCTGCTGCACTGGATAGAGGAGCCTTTCGCAAGAACCTACTTACTGTTGCTAGTCCACCCATCTTCTTGGACGAAGCAATTTCAACTATAACATACTTGTATTAGCAATAATCCCCATTTAACTGCAGTGACACAACCCCAATCTAAGGGTATCCACATTAGTACCTCTATCCCCATACTTTATTTCAATGTTAACTACTCCCTCTATCATTCTCTCTAAATTTCCTTCACATTTCACACCAAATTCTAAAAGACTTCTTTCATCCATCAGCCACTCTATCTAGAGCTATAGAGGCTGTTTGGTTGGCTGCATATAACCTAGCCTAGCCCGTGGCATGCAGCCTTTTGCTGTTTGGTTGCTTGAAACTATTGTAGCAGCCAGGCTGAGGGGATGCAAAAACATTGCTGAGTATGCTGCAAAGATCTTTTAGATGTCAAGGAGGTGAGCTTCTGCCGCCGAACTTGCAGACAAACTAACCTTTCTTATTTCCTTTTCTTTAGGAAGCCACATAGATGATACCATACAAGAAATGTTTACGCGTCCGTGACGCATGTCATTAGTTTCGTAAGGCACAAGCAAATTTTGGATTTTTTAGATTTTCTTTATTTGTACTATTTTTCTAAATTTTTCTATTATTTTTTAATTCATTTCCACATGGTGCTACTAATCAGTAGTAATAATCACTAATCCGAGGAGGATGGGGATCGACGGCGGACCGTACCTGCCTCGGTCAACACCAAGATCAGTCTAGGAAAATGGATCGAACATCAGAAGAAGAGGCCGACGAAGAGAAGCGAGATGTACACACGTCCTAGCTCACCGGACGCCTTGGCCGAACGAGCGACCCCACGTGCCGGCGACGGCGCACGCGGCTCCGCGGATCCTTCTGTTAGACAACCACGCTACCGGGTGTAGTCCGAGGTTGCCTAGTAGTGCGTAGATCGTAGACGGCGAAGAACAATCACAGATGAACACGAGGATGTAGGAGAGGAAGTATTATTTATTTCTTTTCTCATGTGTACATAATAGATTGAAACATCTCCTATTTATGCTTGGTGCTAGGGTTTCGGCTTGGTCCATACAAGTGGGTCCCTCCCCTTAGCCGTGCCGGGCCCAAGGTCGGCCCGTGCTCGGGGGTGGTTCCTCAACACCCCCCTTGGACCTTGCCGCGACCTCGCCTTGTGATGCATATGCCCTAAAAACTTCATAAAAACCTAGTGAAAAAAATGTTGGAGAAAGAGTACATAACATACGCTTGCTTGTACGCACGGATTTGCCTCGTTAAAAACCTTACGTGAGAAACTTCATTGAAAACTCACTTAATGGAAAAGGAGTACAGATCCACCCAACGTTTCTTCATATTCATACATTCATTCATTCAAGTTGGGTACTCGAACTTCGTGTTCAAGATTTTAATTCATAATATGTGAAGTTTCTCCCACTGAATTCTGCACTTCTCTAAATCTTTTCATTCCAATTCCTTTCACGCATCTTTCAAAGATAGATGCAGAGAGTGACTTATCAAATAAGTCTGCTATATTCTCAATTGACTTAATGTGCAGAAAAGTGATTCATTTCTTCGATTCATATACTTAATAGATTTCTCTTCACATATCTAGTCTACAATTTATGCGACACATGCTGCAATATCTTCACGAATGACAGTAGGGATTCATTCAATCGTACAATCCACATGACTGAAAATGTGGAATGACCTTCTTCAAAATCATGCATATTCATAATATGCTTCATTCAATGCTATAATTTTCGAATGGTTTGTCGACATTGACATAAGAATCTACTTTGACGACTTCTACTTAATTTCAATTCTTACCACATAGGAAACATATTCATCTTCGTATCTTGGTTCTTTCATTCCAAGATTTCTTTTTCTTCAGAGGTATCGGGAGATGTTATTGATTCTTTCAAATGCCCTTCTTGTGCTCTGCATTATACCAAGTTGATAAAATTAACGGCAACTGCAACGTACAGCCGGCAAATGCATTGTACTGTCGTATGCTATTCATGAGGTATATGAGCCATTCAAATTTTAATACAAAACTTCATATTTTAGACATCGTCCCCCTCATCCCTAGGTTTGTACAGGTCTAGATCTACAAAAATTGATCGACCAACCGTTGGGTTTTTCGTGGATACACCTTCTCAAAATCAAGCCTTTCAACACGATCAACGTGTAGCTTGACTGGTGTAACGAATTTTATTTTGGCATATGCTCAAGGTGTTAACCTAAGCTGCAATGGCCAATCCATTCATCTCTTTCTCATACTTCAAGTATGTGTTTTATTCTTTTCTTCAGTCTGTATGGTAATACGAAGAATTACACTATACAAATTTCTATTTGTTTTATCTTGGTTCAGAGCAATGATACTTATGTATCTTCATATATAAGTCCATCAAAATCTCTTTTCAGTTACAACATCCTTTCAATTCATTTTCTTTCTCAACTTTCAGTTGAGTACTGCCTATTGAGATAAGGTATCTAAAGGTTACACCACCCATGACCGGGGAATAAGTTTCTTCATAATCAACGCTTAAGGCGCTGAGTGAAACATTGTGCTATCAGTCTTGCTTTGTACCATACCACTTTATTTTCCTTTACTTCTCCTTTCGAACAAAGGCCCACGGAGCATATACGAGGGAGTGTGCGGCGAAGAGGCCTAAACACTTCTCCTTTGTCTAGAGAAAATGGTTCCGCGGTGATTGCCTTCTTTCATTGTTTTCGGTCCAGCCGTGTCTTACACTCAAAGAGAGATGTAGGCTCAGGATCGAGTTCAATTGTTTTAGCAATATTTTTTGCAAAGTATATGTCGACATTGGCTGTGATTCTATTTATTATTTTTTCGAAGTGCACAAAATTTATGGCCATTTCTTCATGGGGTGCTTCGTGCACTTGTGCTTCTTGCACCATCACCTGCTCTGCACCGCTATTTCCCAATCGTGGGAGCAAGGACCTTTAGATGGTTGCCGATGTGCGTATTCACATGCTCGTCTGCACGCCCTTCGGCACGCTCGTTTGCATGTCTTTCGGCTTCTTCTTATATTCTTTATTCTTGTACCGGTAAATTCAAATCTGGGACCGCCTCGCTAGCAGGCTGCTCACCAGTGCCAGGTCTCAACTGGCTCCCCTTCTATTTCCTTTGGGGCATTTTCGTGATCGGTTGTGACAAGCTCTCTTATCCGTTTTTTCTTCAGACGTCCCCGAATACTTGGGATTCGAGTACCCAGATTTTCTGTCCTTTTCTTTGAGGCCTCAGAACAGAATGAGGGATATCTTCTATGGTATTTCGACCTTCTCTGGTGCCTTATTGTCAGTAACGCTACTTGATCACATCCTTCAAATCATAAAAATGATTAGGCAGTTCATTTACTAATTTCTTAAATGCTTTAAAATTCATACTAGTGCGGCTAATGCGCGGGAATGCATTAGTGGTGTCTGAGGTTAGCCACATATTTTTCCGGCATTCTTCTTTTCAGGGTTCTATTCCTCCCCCTAATGACGGAAAAAATCCATAAGTATTGTTAAATTCATTGTAAGTGTGGTGTAGGTACATAAAACTTGCATTCAAAATTAAAAAATTTCTTTTATTTGCACTAGTCGGATGTTGTGGGACTACGTGGCCCTTGCATTAATTGATGAGGGCTACTTATCGGGCTTCTATTTCTTTATTCAATATATGATAACTCAGCAAGTTCTTTTTATTTCAGACTTCATAGTGATGATCAGATAATATATTCATAATTCTTATGATCTGCGATATCAGTTTCACGAACATGTGGTTTGTGTGGAGAATAAACTCATGTCTTACCACAAGGAAGCAATTATGAGCACTAGAATGTCGTTAAGTTCCCTTGGCAAGGGGTGCATACAGCCGCGAATCTCTTCTAGATGCATTCTAAGCAAGGAGAAAAACTCGACCTAACCTTTAATAGGAGAGTGCCAGTTCATGATTCAGGAAATTCTTATACTAATGCTATGTCCTTGAGAGTTGATTGCACCTCATCTTTTCTATAATTGAGATGACAATTCTACGATGCAGATGGAAGAGATTAGAGCTTCTAAATGCATGCTAATGTAGTAGAGCCCAAATTCAAATGGGTTACTACATCGCTGATGGTATCTACCCTGAGTGGGCTACCATCGTGAAGTCGTATTCAGTGCCCTTGACCAACAAGACCATTTTGTACTCCAACCGTCATTCTGCAACTAGGAAAGACATCAAGCAAACAATATGGTAGTTCGACACATCCAAACAATACGGTAGTTCGACACACGTCCACACGACCAAACAGATACGATAGTTCAACACAAGTGCACAGGATCAAACAATGGCTATCGTCAAGCAGAAAATGGCCCTCGGCCACTCCTCGTACGCACGACATGCAAAATTTCTTACTTCTTTAGCATGTAGTACTCACGCTCATCCTTCGGAAGGTCATCTAATTTCTTCGCCATGATTCTCTCCTCATATGCAAGCCGATTGTAATACGATGCCTCCTCATGTTGCTTCTCCTTGATGATGCTGTCCTTCTCCCTCGAAGAAGCAATGCGGGCTAGGTATGCATCCTGGTTTGTATCGCTTTTCTTTTTAGCACTAGCCCAAACATCAGCAAATTCACTGCACGAGTTAGTAATTGAAAAGGAAGAGCACTTCGACTGCTTTCTACCAGGTGGCCTGGATCTAGACGAAGGTGTGCCGCTATCCTCAATAGGTGTTTGCTCAAACGGTGCTGCAATCGAGCCAGTTCCTGATTTTTGTCGCTTCGAGTGCTGAAGCAGCCCAACATGTGACAGCCACTGTGGTTCATTGCGAAGAAGCTTCCAACAATGGAGCAGTTTAAAGTCATCTTGACTCTCCTTCTTGTACATCTCCATCGCGTCGGCCTCCTGCAAAAAGCAAGCTGCAATAAAATCTTTATGTACAATTGTAAGTAGGAAAAGATTGTTGAAGGAAAATACACTGTATTGCTCAATTTTGCCACTTTGGTTGAGAGTTTGGATTCTGCGAAAGCAACCAACAAACTTGCTAACGCCAGCATTGATAATGCTCCAGCGAGATGCACAACCACGAGGAGTTCTCGCCGTCCAATGTTTATCCTTGTCTAGCTCTTTCCATTGTGTGGCGATATTCTGCCAGAAAGTCTGCCTAGTCTAGTTGTTACCAACAAGCGGATCATATGATGTGTTAAGCCAAACAAAAATGAGAGCCTCATCTTGAGCTTCACTCCAATTAGGCCCCCTCTTTCCACCCTCTGAGGACCCCTTACTCTTCCGAGTATCCGCTCGATCGATTATCTCCACATCGTCGGCATCCACATCTCTATGCACTTGTGGCGTAGGATTGGGTGCAGCTGAAGTACCATAGGGCTGCGTAGATGGCATACCCGAACTGTAGTAACCGAATGCACCATATGTGAAAGGACCTTGTTCGAAAGGGCCACCTCCCAAGCCTTGTCCTTGTGGCCGGCCACTTGAAGGAGTGGGATTGGCATAGCCCCCCTGTGACCATGGCATGTTATTTGTTTGGTTTTGCTCACGGTCTTGTGGGTCGTAGGGGCTAAGTCCCATCAATCTAAATGTGTCATCATCAGCCATCCTTTTTCTAACCATTGTGAACATAAATGATGAAAGAAAACCATAGAGCAACAATTTATGAACAATTGTGAAACTGTATGAAGTACCATAGAGCAAGCACATGGCAGTACAACAATATTTCAACAAGTCTTGACAAACAAGTCTTAATAGATCTTAAACAAACAAGTCTTAACAAACAAGTCTTACAGACATACAGTCATACAGATCTTAAACACACTTGCAGTTCACTAATGGTCTACATGTAGTGGCAAACAAACATAATATTCGAAACTCAAACAGCCTAGTACATATCATCGCACACTGATCACTACTAGGTCCTAAACACTGCGAGACTGATCACTATCGTAATCCATCCCATTATCTTCGCAGATGCACTGTAGGCATGGGCAACCGTAGTCATGATCCTCGTCAATAGGATTGATGTGCACTTCGTTGTCGTCAAAGACATTGCTCAACTCGGTGTGCTGAATTGGTCCTATGATCTTCAATGCATCGTCTTTGGCTTTCTTAGCAATTGATTATAGACGCTCAGCGATAATTTCAATGTCAGGGTCTGCTAACTTTGTGGTTCGTGCCGCTGCCACTTGTCGAGCGTCAACAGCAACCTTCTCCACAGAGTCGATGAGGGCCATCAATATGTTTTTGTAATCCTCCCCGTTGCTGGCCATCTAAACCCAATGCAAAGTATCAGGTTCGTAGAACCATGACACATTTAAATGGACAGATTTAAGATGCACTTAATTATGAGCAGGTAAAACACAATACTGAATTGTAATGGGTATATTAACTAAATTACCTAGTTAGAAAGAGTTCAAATATGATAACCATATATGGATAAAAATGATGACAACAGTGAAATGAGAAGATAATGCAATCAGGATTAATATGATAGCTTTGTGTAACTACTGTTCAAGGTCCATTTAATGACAATTCAGAATGCCTACTTCCAAAACGTCAGAATAGAAGTGCACGTTGTAATAAAGCAAACATTCAATCACACTGTATTCAGAATGACACTAGTTCTAGATTTCTTTTTACAATGGTCAAACTAAAACGTAGGAAATGAAATAGTACATTCAGCTTTAGGATATTTCATCCCTACATACATGGCGATGCAATGCAACACAAACATATCATGATAAGGTACATACTGAATATTGAACCGGAAAACCACCTTTTTGTTACAATAAACAAGACAAAAATAACATCAGTGCCAAAAAAACTACTCCCTCCGTTCCAAAATGTAAGGCGTATTTTGACCGGAGAAAAGTCCAACTTAGTAAATTTTGACCATAAATAAATCAAATAATATGCATCGTTAGTATACCAAAGTTGTACCAAATTGTTTGTATTTCAAATTGCTTTTTTATACAATATTATATTGTAACAGTTCATAACATATAATAGAGGAATTTAACTGTCAAACTCTACCTTAAAGACTTTTGTGAAGTCAAAATATGCCTTATATTTTAGAACGGAGGGAGTATTAATCTGCTTACCTTGGGCAAAACTCAATACTGTTGAATACATAATTTTACTTAGCAGGCCATGAGGGAAAATTTGAAGCTTGACAAATTTACTGAAGCCTTACAGTTTCAGTGTTCAGTATGTACAATTTCAGTTTTCAATTTTTAGCTTGACAAAACTCAATACTGAAGCTTGACAATTTCAGTTTTCAGTTCTAGCTAGCCACCCAAGTAAGACTCAAATCGCACTAATTGTTGAAACCTAAACCTGAACATATCTGACAAACCCACGTTTGAAATGCTACCAAATATCATTATTTTGGACAGTAAATCTGCTTGAATTGTATTTGCTCAAGGGTTCCAGGGGAACGGGAAGCTATATCTCACATCAAACAGGAACCCAAAGAGGGCAACTGCGGAATGCCCACTGCATGCCCGATGCCTCCCTAGCTATCACTTCTCCCAACCTCTACTTAAGCTAGGCAATCAAGAACAAATCAGGAACTGGGGAGAGAGACGATGGGCCAGGACACCAAACCTAGGGTTTTAGGACGCAGGACGGTGGTGGTGAGGATGTGCGACGGGAAGGGGTCGAGGATGTGCACTAAGATTTCTAACCCGAAATCAAACACAGACGCCAGCACAATTGTCGGATTGAGAAGAACAGCCACGAACCCTACTTTTCAAATCCACCAATTTCTCAAAGGGGAAACACAGATCTAAAACGAAATCAACCCTAGAAGACAGAAGAATGTACCTCTTCAACACTTGTCGGTCACCGCCGGGGTCGGACGACGAGTTCACCGACGGTACGCTATCAGAAGACCGCGCCGTCGCCTCCGCCTCCCCGCGTCGCTCGCTTTTGTCGGTTCCAGCAGTTGCCGTACGCCTCCGCCTCCCCGACTGTACGCACACGCCGCCGCCTTCGCCAGGAAACCTCCGATGTGCGGCGCGAATGGCTGGGGGGAGGGAGGAGAGAGGGCAAGAAGACGATAGCGCAAGGCCGCGGTCCCTTGAAAAAACGCGCGTGATGATGCCCTCCGCAACAGCTAATCTCCAAATCCCGTGGCTGCTGGAGTTGCTCTTAGGAGGCCACCCAACCTGGCCATTGACCATAGTTGGCGCTCATTAAGCCAATCTGCTAGGATTTGTGCCTGTTGTCTTGAGGTTGTTAACATGATGATGGTACCCACCTCCCGTACAAGGGTGTGTGGGGAGGCGGCCAGGCGGTTCACCCACCAGTCGGAAATAGAGGACTCCGGCGGCCATCCTGGCGGAATTAGCATTTGGTAACCCGACAGAGCCCCGATGGAACTCCATAGTGCTTTGGCGAATCCGCACTCCAAGAATAAATGCAGAGTCGTTTCCATGTTGGTATTGCACAAAGGGCAGAAACGGTTATTCGGCCAACCCCTTCGTTGCAGCCGGTCCGCTGTCCATAGACTGTGCTGAGCCAGTAGCCAACAGAAGACTTTACACTTCATCGGTGCCTTGGGCTTCTAGATCATCATAGGGAAGGGCGAGAGGGTCAACCCCTGGAACTGTGCGCGATATGCCGATTGCGCCGTGTAGTTTCCAGTGGAAGTCCATTTCCACGTGATACAATCCTCTCGGCCTTCGAGGAGTACTTCAGGTATGTTATCCTGCAACACCCGCCATACCTCAAAAAATTCCCGCACTACTTCAGGGCTCAGCAGTGGCCCCAAGTGTTGAATCCAGGAGTTGGCAGCAATTGTGGTCGCAACCGACACATTTTTCCTTTGCGACTGGCAAAAGAGGTGTGGTGCAACGATGGATAAAGGTACGGTATGGGACCAGCCCAAGGTGATGTCCAGAAACGCACCCTTTTCCGGCCCATTACCTAATTGCATGCTTACTGAATCATTGAAAAGGGCAATATCGGTTGCGTCGCAGGGAGGTTGGATCCCATTCCAGGCCGTCCCGGCGCGATGCCAGTGTAGCCATAGCCATCTCAGGCGTAGAGCTCTCCCTATATTCCGTAGGCTCGGCAGGCCCAGTCCCCCCATATCCTTTGGCGAGCACACCTTTGTCCAGTTGACTTTGCATTTACCACCAACTAGTACATTGCCCGTGCTTTGCAACGGAACTAAAGGGATGAAAAGGAAAACATAAATCGAGACACAAGATAATGAAGTTGATACATTATGATTTCACTGCATCCATAGCACTGGAAAAAATACTCCCTTAGAACTCACTTTTGAGGATGTTCATATTGTATGGCATCAAAGTATTGTGATATAAGGATATATGGCTCAAATTCGATATCACTAGTGGTTCATACAAAAACCCCAAATGATACTCATACTATCACTGGCGGTTGTCATCACTAACGGTTTTTTGAGGTCGGGCTAGAGGGACGGGACGGGTACGGGCTCATCACTGCGGTTTTTGCCACATCTATTAGTGATGGAGAAAGTTTCTTAGGAGCAAATGTATACTGCAAAGATCTTTTGGATGTCAGAGAGGTGAGCTTCTGCCGCCGAACTTGCAGACAAACTAACCTTTCTTATTTCCTTTTCTTTATGAAGCCACAGAGATGATACCATACAAGCGATGTTTACACGTCCGTAACGCGTGTCATTAGTTTCGTAAGGCACAAGCGAATTTTGGATTTTTTTTATTTATACTATTTTTCTAAATTTTTTCTATTATTTTTTAATTCATTTCCACATGCTGCTACTAATCAGTAGTAATAATCACTAATCTGAGGAGGATGGGGATCGACAGCGGACCGTACCTGCCTCGGTCAACACCAAGATCAGTTTAGGAAAATGGATCGAACATCAGAAGAAGAGGCCGACGAAGAGAAGAGAGATGTACACACGTCCTAGCTCGCCGGACGCCTTGGCCGAACGAGGCGACCCCATGTGCCGGCGGCGGCGCGCGCGGCTCCGCGGATCCTTCGTTCATCGCATTCGGCTGACGAGCGGGAGCTAGCCCGCCAAAGGTTGCCTTTGAATAGGAGTACATTCGTTTCCATTGAAGCGACATCTTCGGGGCTTTTTTTTTTCCCAAGCATGTGTCTGGTGGTGTTCTTTATGGGCGCCACTGAATGACTGAATCACATTTAGCATGATGAAACATGTTAGCATTTTTAAATGCACTAAAGTTTTTTTTTTGAAGGTCAGCTTACGCTGACATTTGTATTAATAGGAGGAGAAGAAATTACAGAGCAGGTCGTCCGAAGACTAAACCAAACGCAGAAACGAAAAGGGAAAGCACACGCTCCGCCCGGCACTCGCACCCTGCCGGGCTAGGGCCTTAATCGGCATGCTGATTACTCGCTTAGGAGGCCACCCAACCTGGCCATTGACCATAGTTGGCGCTCATTAAGCCAATCTGCTAGGATTTGTGCCTGTTGTCTTGAGGCTCCCGCAAACAGCCGCTTATTCCGCTCACCCCATATCATCCACATTGTTAACATGATGATGGTACCCACCTCCCTTACAAGGGTGTGTGGGGAGGCGGCCAGGTGGTTCACCCACCAGTCGGAAATAGAGGACTCCGGCGGCCATCCTGGCGGAATTAGCATTTGGTAACCCGACAGAGCCCCGATGGAACTCCATAGTGCTTTGGCGAATCCGCACTCCAAGAATAAATGCAGAGTCGTTTCCATGTTGGTATTGCACAAAGGGCAAAAACGGTTCTTCGGCCAGCCCCTTCGTTGTAGCCGATTCGCTGTCCATAGACGGTGCTGAGCCAGATGTGTTCGATAGGGTTAGCAATCTTCCTACTGCTCATGATGTGTGGACTATGCTTATTGAGATACATGAGGGCTCAAGTGCGGTTAAGGAGGGGAAAGCTAGTTATTGTCAAAGATAAGTTTGAACGCTTTGATATACTTCTTGGTGAAAATGCTAATGACATGTATACTCGGCTTAACCCACTAATAAATGAGCTCAGGGGGCTCGGACTCTCTTTGCCTGATATTGAAGTGTGCAGGAAAATGATCCGAGTGCTGCCAATAGATAGGTACCGCGACATCGTCACCTACCTGTCAAATAGCGGGGAAGTCGAGAAGCTCACACCAACCTCACTCCTTAGTAAGATTACCTCGCATGAGATGCTCATTGACAATAGAATCAAAGTTGAGGCGGACAAGACCAAGTCCATTGCTCTCAAGACAAGTGTCTCCAAGGGTATCACGAAGAGCAATGCAAGAAACTCTTCACCCAAGCGTCCTTCAAGTCCCAAGGAAGAAGCCGTGGAGGAGATTGCAGGGCCTGTAGCTAAGCGCCTTGGGTTGAGAAGGGCAAGCCGGAACTCATACGCATCATACCGGTGCTATGAGTGTCAGGAGAAGGGGCACATCGCTTCGATGTGTCCTCAAAAGGGTGGTGCCAAGTACAAGGACAAGAGCAATGGGAGCAGCGATGATGAGGAGCCCAAGACCAAGGATAAGCCAAGGTACAAAGACAAGGACAAGGAAAAGGAGAAGGGCAAGTCAAGGAGAAGCTTGCACAAGTTCGAGTTTAGAGGCACCTCAAAGAATGGGAAGAATGTGTCATTTGTTGGTGAATGGGTCACCGATAGCTCTGCTGGCTCATAAGGCTCTGGCGATGATGATGATCGAGCAATTGCCACTACAGCTTTTGTTGAGAGGCCTACTCAAGTGCCACCCCTACCTCAAGTCTACTTCCCAACATGCCTAGCTGCCACCAAAGAAGGTCAAGTGCGCGAGTGGTTCTCTAGTGGAGAAGAGTCAGACTCTACTTCCTCTACACCCTCTACACCAAAGGATTCACCAGCGGCTTCACCAACTCCTGCTACAACTCCTATGTGCTTGATGGCAAATCCTACACATATGTGAGGTGATTCTCTGATTTAGTCAATATTAACGTTATATGTGAAGTGGAGAGGGCATCCATTAGCCACCGGGCGCCATGTATTAAGTTAAACACCTGATAATAATGGATAGCTATTCACAAATTTTAATAAATATCAGCTAGACACCCATTATGGATTGTATCGGTGAAGCTCCATGGCCAATTGATTTTCGAGATTGATGACAGGTTATCAAGAGGAGCCACAAGATTAAGGATTTATTTTATGTTTCTTCTATTTCTCTTGTGTGCGTGTTGGCATGATCAATATGTCGTTGCAGGTGTTCTCTATGGTTGCAAGGTTCCACAAAGCACTCCTAAGTTTGCTTGTCCTCTTCTGAGTTCAAGAGTTCGATAGATGCTAGGTAGCGCCCATCCTTGCTCAGTGGCGTATCGGGTGCATTCAATGCGCGGGATATGGCATGGGACAAAAAGGCGCATGATGAACGCACAGGGCATGCTGTCAGGTGTACAGTGGCTGTACTGCGGCCACTGAGCAAGGGCGGATGAGACGGGGTGGATGCCTCATAGGTGTCAGGAGGCGTCCCATGTCTTGTCAGCCGGAGCCGTTGAGAGGCTGTCAAGAAGGGCTCGTCGGGCAGTGGGGGCGGCCCTAGTCGCCGCCCGTGCCAGGGTTGTAAATGCGCCTTTCTCTCTCTCTCTCTCTCTCTCTCTCTCTCTGCCGGTGTCAGCCCCATGTATATAAGGGGAGCGCTGCGCACGAGAGAGGGAGAGGACTCTCTCTTACACACACAACCACAAGCTTGTACGAACCACCAAGAACATCGGATAATCCCACAAGCAGGAGTAGGATCATTACCCACATCGGGGGTCCGAACCTCGGTAAATCTCGGTGTGTCTTTCTCTGTGATCAGTGAACTAGATTAGCATTGCGTTCTACTCCGGCTGACGAACTACCTAATCCCCCGAGGGATCTGGTCTGGTGATTTTCCACCGACAATCCCCGAGGTTCCATTGAAACGTTTTTCTTATGTCTTAAATGTAGCCAATACAACTTAGGCCAAAGGCTAACTTAAGTACGCGATCCGACGGCACGAACTAGTCCATTAGCAGTACAGTGCACACGTACACCACACAGTACCTACCTAGCCTTAGTTCTTAGCTAATGTACAGTAATAATACGTACATATGTACTACCTACGTACGTACACGTGTATGCACGCGCGCGTTACATTCCGTTAGACGTTGACAAGCGGCGCGCCGGTGAGGTTACTCGGTGAAGGCGAGCGCGACGAGGCCGAGCATGGCGAAGCGGCCGTTCCAGAGCTCGGCGTCGGCGGACATGACCACGCCGTCGCCGCCGCCCCTGCGCTCGGCAGTCTCGCCACGGCGGAGCAGCGGCACGAGCGACGCGACGGAGAGCACCGCCGCGGTGGCGGCGAGCCAGGCCAGGCCGGCGCCGCTGCCTGCCTGTGAGAGGAGGCCCCCGCCGCGTGACGCCTCCACGGCCAGCGCCGCCACGAACCCCACCATCGCCGCTCGCCCGTTCACCCGCTCCGGCGCCGGCCCGCTGAACGCCATCGCCTCCGACAACGCCTGACAAGAAGCAATAGCTAATCAGGTGATAAACATATGAGATGCGTGCACAAACATACAGAAATACTATAAAATGAATGAACGGCCATTTCATACTTTTAATCCTAACGGATAAGATGACTGTTGACTTTTAAATACACGTTTAACCGTTCGTCTTATTCAAAAAACTATTGCAAATACGTAAAAAATATAAGCCATACTCAAAATACATTTAATAATAAACAAAATCCTAACAAAATACTAAATAATATTTACATATTTTTGAATGAGACGAATGGTCAAACATGTGTCAAAGTCAATAACGACTTTTTTTTTGGAACGGAGGCAGCACAAGAAATACAGTAATAATGTATTTTCTTTTTTGCAGATAGGAGGAAAAGGTAGAAAATCTCCTCTGCATATGAACATGTCAGCCTGCGTAGGTAGGGCTAGGGGTAGCGCATCCCTTGCCCCACCACTAAGCTACACTCAGTTTCTAAGTACATCACCATGAGGTAAAATAAAATCTTATAAAACTTATTAGACTTTATAAAACCACATGATAAAAATAAACAAAACCACTTAAAACTATCTAAAACATTGATAACAATTTCTAACAGATCACTGTTGGCTAGCATTTCATCTGTTGGTTGAACCGAATATTTGACGTCGTGCTATACATACCATGGGCTTGGGGTAGGGAGGTGATGAGCTTGGGGTCGGGGAGAAGTTCGCCGCTGCCTTCGTCTCCGTCGTCGGATCCATCTCCGTTGCCTGCGGATCAAACACATGCATTTCAGTCCAAACGAGGTCATGCATGTGGATGTGGGACCCACATGGCAGGCGTCCACTCGTGCGGCAGCGGCAGCCCGCTAAGCCATGCATGGTGGATGGTGCTCACCTCGTTGTCGTCGTTACTCGCCTGGGCCCTGACGACTAGGGCGCGTCGGCGCAGCGCCACCGCCGGCGCCGGCGGAGGAGAGCGGGGCGCGGCGAGGCGGCCTGCGACGGTGAAGGGGCTCAAGGCCAGCGCGGCTGCCGCCATTGACGCCGACATATATGCTCAGATTATTGCTCAGTGCTCAGTGACCAGCTCCGAATGATCCGATGGACACACAGCGAGGGAAGAGCAAGGAAGAAACCACAGGATCCAGCTACTTAATATTGCCGTAATTAAGCTGGGGAATTAATTTATAGGTGTGGGCACGGGGAGCCCGTGACGAGCTGAGCGGCGGCGGCGGCGATGGCCACGTCGGCGGCGAGCCCGCGGGGCGACGTGGACGTTGAGTCCACCGCGCGGTGCAGGGCAGAGTCCGGCGCTTTCGCGCACCAACAGCACAAAGGCTCTAAAGCGAAGGCTCCAGAATTAAAGAACATGGCCGGTGTCCTACGCTTGGATGTTGGAACACGCATGCATCCATACACGACTCGTCGACGCATGTCTGGTGTTTGTCATCTCCAGCAACGCAAGCTAATTAACCAGGGCCGGTCCGATCACAAATGGATTTCTAACTTTGATTGCTTTCCAGGGTATGTTAAGCACAGAGAGAGTTTTCAGTACATGGAAAGTTACGGCAGTAATTAGTTTTAGGGACTCCATAACTTATCAAAATCGACCACACACATGCTTATTTACTTATTTTTAAATTGTTTGAAATATCTATTGTCATAGTTATATTGACAAAATTTGGTGATTTCAGCTAGAATTATGCCAGCTGATGCCCTATGACATTTTATGATGTGTTACCACTTCATGTAAATTACAGGCTTAACTGATTGCATTATCTTTTTTTTCTATCTTCCAACCATGAGTCAATTTTAATTGCACTAGTAAGAAGGCACGTGCAACGCACGTCGGATAGTACCTCCAAAGGTAGCATTTATGAGAAAACACGCATAGGAAGCATCGGAAAAATACCAGGCGTTCGTAGTTAAATTTTTTTTCAACAGTGCTAAACCCAGCGTAAGTCATATGTTGATGCATAGTGATATAAAAGAACCCCAAAACTATGAAACTTTTAAAGACACATGATTCAGATTGTACTTTAAAATAAAATTTAAATAACCAATTCTCGGATACATGAATGACCCTCTGACATAATATAAAATAGACAAATGACATGACGATGATACGAATGCTAGATAGAAAAAATATGAAAAATTGTGTGAAGATTAAGAACCAGATGATTCCTCGGCTCCTGATGTAATCCTTGCATCAAGGATTGACTTCACCGCCATCGGTAGTTGTGACACGTAGTTGCAAAAGAATGTCTAGAGTATATAGGTTATTTTTTATTGTGGAGAAGGTTATATAGGTTTGTGTGACACGGATCAATGCTAATTAAATGTAATAATAATTTGGATGTATTTAGATGACCCGGAATCACATAAATTAATTGCGAAAAATATTGGAATGACCCAATGCGAATCATATTAATTAGGAAGAATATTATTTTTTCAGACAAGTTAATGTCTGTCATAATTTATAATTAAACGTATTGGATTGACAAATCATAATGCAAAATTATTAGAATTTAATATTTTAGATTGAACCGAAGTTAATCGAGGTAATTCATTTCCGAAGATACTGGATTGACCCAACATAAGCTATACTTAATTGTATAAAAAACTTACGATTCATAGTAATTTGGTTGTTACTATTAATATATTCATGCAATGCACATGCTCGTAGGATAAGCATAGGATAAGCATGCTGGGATTGTAAAATCATTTGAAAGGAATCATTGACAAATAGAAGACGATATGACCCTTTTTATTTAGGAAGCAATGAGCATTCCGAATTTGGAAAAAATAAAAACGAAACTGTAAGGAAATAAGATATTTCCTTACGGCACAGTGCCGATACATCAAATATTTGGACCATATCCTAATATTTATTTTGAGGTATGGACCATTTCCTAATCAAGATCTATAATTTCAACATAGAGATCAATGAAAACAGAGTGGTTTTTTGCCGCGGATTGCCGGTGGAGCAGACTGCACCTTGTGTGAAGAAGATGATGCGTTCATTCCGGCACGATCAGATGCCCTAGCCGGAGGGGAAGGCGTACACGTCACTTTGACCTCCACATCCGTTGCATTGTTAATTGACATGTCATACATTTGGGCTTCCACCTCATCCTTAAGTTTTGCTCTTTATTTGTATTTGAAATTTTGAATTTCCAAAATTCAAAGTATGAAAATGGGTTCTTTAGGACTTGACATGAATTTTAAAATTTGTTTCGTGTAAATTGGATATGGTATGAAATATTAAACTTCCGATTTTCGTGTAAATTCAAAATTCGAAATTCGAAAATTAGAAGTTTAATATTTCATACCATATCCAATTTACACGAAACAAATTTTAAAATTCATGTCAAATCCTAAAGAACCCATTTTTCATACTTTGAATTTTCAAATTTCAAATATTCAAAATTTCAAATACAAATTCAAGTGTAAATTCGAAATTCAAAATTCAAAAAATTTGAAAGTTTCAAAAATGGGTTCTTTAGTATTTTACATGAATTTTAAAATTTATTTCGTGTAAGTTGGATATGGTATGAAGTGTTTAATAGATATAAGAAGTTCAAATTCTCTGGAAGTTACTGTTTATACCGAACCTATCGTGCATTGGTTTCACGATCGCCTAGCCTTCTCTCCTGCACGTTCCTCTCAGCAACTTGTCATGCTTTCAATTCGCGACAGGCAACCTGTCGCTAATTGAAAGTGCGACCGGGCCTATTTGTGTCTAAATTTCAATCCGACGTATAATTTTGCATAAACGAATAAAAATATATATATTAAAAATAAAAATTCTCAATTTTAATTGCATATGTGACAGGGACACTATAGTTTTCTTATAGTTCCTTCCAATACTGAGACACCACATGTACAGAACCTTGAATAAGCAATGGTTCGACCTTGTAAAAAGTCGATATTATCGGTGACTTCGATTTGTAGCTATTGATTGATTTGATTTTGGATGCAGTGGTGCAAAGGAATTGCAGCAATTTCAAGATCTTCAATGGTACACATGCCTAGCCAGAAATTTTTTTTTCTAAAGGTGAAAAGATTGGAAAAATATGTCTTCAATGGTACACATGTCTAGACGTGTTTAAGGCATCAGCAATCAGTATTTAACAACAGGAACTCAAACTTTTCTCTGTATTTCGGCTTAACACAGGGTAAGTCAACGATAAGTCGAAAACTCAAGACCCTTTACCTCAATAATGATACTAAAAGTTAACCCCGTTACCTCAATAATGGTGCTAACATGCTTAAATGTTCATCACGAGTCAAATCTTTATGTCCTTTATTATCATTTGTTTTTATATGTTTTCTTACATGACGAACATAACCAGTTGAATCCTAAATTTCATGATCTTTACAATGAATGGATAGTATGTATATTTCAAGTTGTTCTGCTTTACTTTGTACTTCATCAGGAAATTAATTCAGTGTAAGGGACAGGGATCCTTGAAGATTGTTTAAGCCATCATGTTATGTATTGCCGTGCATTTGTGTTATCAGGTATGCTGCTGACCACAGTGGAGATGATAAAGCCCCTTTCACAGAACCACAAATTCAGGAGGAATCACATATGAACTCAGCTTCAGGTTTGTAGCAGTATCAATTGCTGACATTGATCTTCACCTTAGTTTGTAGCAGTGACCAGTGTCATTAACTTTTCGGTGCCGCGTATCTTTTTATATCCAGTGCAAACTCTATTGTCGTTTACAGAGTCACCACTTGCTAATAGACTGGGCCAACCGAAGATTTTGTAATTTTCTGCTGAAAGTGGTGAAAATTCATAAACACAATGGAATAAGTGAAGGAAACCATTTGTAACTTACAGTTTGGTTAATTTTTCTGAAAATTTGTTGGTTATAACCGAACTACTTTGCCATCAGTTTAAACAAGCTGAAATCACTCATATGATTGCAGAAGCTTAAATTAAGCATGTCACTTTGAAAGGACCCTAGGCCAAGAGGGGGGTGAATTGGCGGCTTATCACAATTTTAAACTCTTTTTCTACTCTAAGACGCACGCCCAATTGACACCTTGTGTTAGCAGGTTTTAGATTTAAGCGCAACGGAGCACTACACGTGACTAAGGGAGCGAGCACAAGCGGAAGTCCTACACAAGTCTAGGCACGTAGCATGAGTGGAAGCACTAGCACAAGTAATGCGGCAACCCAACTCCACTTCTCACTCCTCGTGGCACGAAGGCTCACGGCACAGGCAGTCTCCAATCAAGTGCTAGAATGTAAAGGTGGCACGGTGGTTTGTTTGACCGACGTTCGGTGCACACACATGCGCACCTACTCACCGTTGAGTAAGGTTAGGCCGGAGCACACACATGCACTCGACGGCCCCGAGCACAACACATGTGAATGGTGACCTGGGACCCTCTCGTCCCTAACGCTCGTGCACTAGAAAACCCACTCATCAACACATTGATGAGGGAGCAGTCTTGTACAGCAGCGACGGCAATCCTCCACACACCGGAGAATCCTGCCACACCAACTCCACAATTGGAGCCGGCCCCCGCGCACGTCGGAGGATTTGAACACACCAAGGACGCTTCCAAGGAGTGCACCGGAAACGCGTTTCCGATGGCCTAGACGCTTCTAGGGCTTGCTTGCGGTACGGTCGTCGCGGTACAAGCTTGGCGATGAGGTACTCGTGTACGGCTTGTCGTAGTCGTACAAGTCGGTGAAGCCGGTCGCGGAGTCGTCGGGGAGCACATGAGCACAATCGGAGCACGGCTCACCTTTCTCAACCTTGTGCTAGGTGGGTAGCACCAAGGGAGGTGAGGGGACAAACCAACTTGCAGATTGTTGATACCCGAAGAGAGTCCAATATTCAATCTCTAAGTTAAAACTATAGTCTGATTTAGTCAATATTAAGTTAGTCAATATCCCAATCTTTGCTGAGTACTATATATTGTTGATACCTACGGCTAGCTGATTTAGTCAATATTGTTGATACCCGAAGAGATCTGTTGCCTATTAACGGTCGAAGTTAGGTGTTAACGGGAGCTGTCGCCGTCGGGGTCGTCGGAACGGGAGCCACTGCAGTCGGGGTTGCCGGAACGGCAGCCGCCGCCGCCTTCTTGGTCCAGGTTGTGTACGTGCTGGGGAATGGGTAAAAAAATACCGATCAATATTTGAGTAGCACATATAAAGACCACAGATATCCCGCACAACTGAGAAGCTATAGGTAGAATCTCAAAGTGGGAAGTCGAGCTTGGTGCTTTAGATCAAGTTCAAACCCCGCACGGCTATCAAGTCTCAACCTCTTGCGGATTTTGTAGCCGAGTGGACAGAGACTTAAGTTCCAGCAACCAAAGAGAAGTTTGATCATTGGGTCATGTACTTCGATGGTTCACTCATGCTCAGCGGCGCGGGGCTGGGATCTTACTCATATCTCCAACAGGAGAAAAATTGAAATACGTCATTCAAATTCTGTTTCCAATCATCAATAACGCCGCTGAGTACGAGGCACTCATACATGGGCTCCGCATGGCCATATCACTCGGAATACGACGTTTAATGGTCAGTGGAGATTCCCAGTTGGTGGTTAGCCAAGTACAAAAATAGTGGTCTTGTGTTGATGACAGCATGTCTGCATATTGTCAGGAAGTTAAAAAATTGGAGGATAAATTCGACGAACCGGAGGTAATCCATGTTTTGCGCAAAGATAATGAAGAGGCGGATGAGTTGGCTCACATGGGATCTAGTCGGCTTCGGTCTCGACTGGTGTCTTCGTCGAGGAGCTGTGCAAGCCTTCCATCAAGCTCCCAAAATCGACAGCAAGTCAGGAGAACGAGCCCGAGGCAGAGGTGTCAGTCGTTCAACCAGTATGGACGCAACCTTACCTGGACTTCATCTTCAGCTCTTTCTCCTGATAAGTTGCCCGAAGACCGGAGTCAAGTTGAGCATATACAACATCGAAGCAGGAACTACCGGGTGGTTGACAATGAGCTCTTTCGCAAGAGTGCTTCTGGGATCTTGAGAAAGTGCATTTCCGAGCTGGAAGGGCGCGAACTCCTTCAAGAAATCCATTCAAGAGATTGTGGCCACCATGCGGCAGATCACTCTTTGGTAGGCAAAGCTTACCGGCAAGAATTCTTCTAGCCGACTGCGGTCCCTGATGCGCAGGACGTTGTGCGGAAGTGTGAGGGATGTCAATTTTTTGCACGACAAACGCATATGCCAGCCCAAGATTTGCAGACTATACCAATAACCTGGGCCTTTGCGGTTTGGAATTTGGACATGGTAACATCCAGGTCAGTGATGGCGAACCGGAGCCCCTTGAGCTCGTTCACCATGGGGTTAAGATGAGAATACATTGCATTTGCATCTTCGCCAGGGAGCATCTTAAATTTCTCGAAACACCTTCTCAACACTACAATTTTGTCTTCTTTCACAACATCGGTACCCTCGTGTATCTCTATCAAGGTTTTCCATATGTCATGTGTAGTGGTGAGATTGCTTACCCTCTCGAAAGCCTCTACTCCCAAACCAGAAAACAAAGCATTTTTAGCCTTAGCATCTAGGTCATGTTTTGTGATCTAATCAGCAGTGAGACCTGTCTCTTTGTTAACCTCAAAACCCAGAGGTGACTCTACCACTACCCAAACTTGATGACCTAAGGACTGAATGTATGTTGTCATTTTTGTTTTCCAATATCTAAAGTGGGTGCCAGTAAACAGTGGGATTCTATTACCGGCGACACTACCCCCGTCAGCCATTTTTGACTCTATGCAGTTAAGCACTATCGAGAGCACCAGCCCTCTGATACCACTTGTAAGGATCTAGGGCCGCAGGGGGGGTTGAAGCGGTTGTTTCTAATTCAAATTTTAGCTATTGTTGTTATTTTCTTTTTAATCAAATTAATGACCCAAGCCTAGTTTCAATTTTAGCAAATAATACAAACTACATTAGTGAATTGAAACTAACTACTGAGAACGAGCGGAATTTAAACTATCCTAATAGCAATACGAAGGATAGCCGAAGCAGCTGAATAGTAAAGTGCTGAAAGTAAAGAGGGGACAATAGGCTCACTGATTTTTTAACGTGGTTCGACGCAAAGCACCTACTCCACGATGAGGAACCTCCCCGAAAGGAGGTCGGGACTCTCTCGTCCCGTGCAACCAAATCCACTCGGCGAGCTTTTAGGGCGTGAACCCAAGGCTTGCTCCAGACCCTCACACCGAGGCCGGACTCCTCCACAAGACGAAGGCTTTCCGACACCCTGGCACCACCGAAGCGGCGCCGACCTTCGCGGAGAAGGTATTTATACACATGACCCTCTAACGGAGGCCTTGACATAGCCGGAGTCATGGAGGCCTTGATCAAGCATGGCGTCCCGGCACCTTGGACGACGACCTGGCGCCCCGGAGATGTAGATGTACACGGCTTCCCTCGGACTTCGTTGGCGGCGAAGTGGAAGCACCCGGTCCCAACCGGATGACCTTGCACCAGCAAGGGTTTCGTTGGTGTAGAGGTTGAAGTCGAACGGCGGTGAAGACTAGACCGGTGAAGCTCGGGGACAGCGAGGTGAAGTCTCAACTCCGGCAAGGAAGACGCAAAGAGCACTTGAAGAAACTGACCGGGAGACTCACCACACACCGGAGAAACAGAGGGGAAACGCATCCGGGAGGGAGAGGAACACCATCTTGAAAGAGGATCCTAAGGCCTAGAGGGGGGTGAATAGGCAATTTTAATTTCTTTTCGATTATTCTTGGTTAAGCAACAAGTTAAGAATGACCCAATCCTAGTTGCAAGTCAAGTAAGCGGAAGCTATAAATAAATCACAAAGCAACTACGACATGGCATTCAAATGATCACAAGCAATGCGAGAGAGTAAATGCGGAATTTAAATGAGAGAGTGACACGGTGTTTGTTTGACCGAAGTTCGGAGCCGCAACTCCTACTCTCCGTTGAGGCTACCCCTTGCGCACAAGGACCGGCTCGCTCTCGAGCCTACCGCCTCACTCACTCCCGGTAGTCGTTCCGCCACTCCGGCGAGGTGGACTCCGTCACCCGTACACCGACTCGAGAGTAGCCACACGCCAAGGCCTACTCCCAAGCCCTCGCCTCCACGAAGGATATCTTCAAAAGTAACAAGCCCGAAACGCCCCGATCATGCCGGATCGAAGGACTTCCATGAAGCTCGGTATTGGGGTTTGATGGATTGTGGCTTTCGATGATTTGTGGGTGGAGGAATGGCTCTAGATCACCTAATTGATGAGCTATGAATGTGGTAGGTGAAGTGGAGCAGCAAACCCTCAAAATAGCCAGCC